>JASANE010029577.1:0-75355 GCA_030248225.1 Trileptium ribeirensis
TACAGCGTGACAGGGACCTTATCCTAGCATTTGATTGTTCTTTAAGTAGGGGTGGCTTGAAGTTTTGGTCGTCTGTGAGCGACTAACGCAAAGTTGGCCGGTTAAAAAATCGTCCTACGAATCAAAGAAACGTTCGAGGAGCAAACTTTAACGCCCTTTAACCACTGGGCGCTTTACGAGAGGTCCCAACCACGAAGATTTCCCAAAGCCCTGATTTCACCTGCCTTGGAGGTACGCGTGATAAAACTGCACAATTGTCCCAGCTTCGTAACAACAAGTAAAACAAAAATTATTATAATTTTTTCAGTTAACTCCACCAATCATAAATTATGTGAAAATGTTAACACCTGGCAGGTTTCAAAACAATAAAATGAAAATGTACGTACTGTCGAGTAACAATTTCAAAGTCAAATACTGACCATTTACTGACTAAATTGTCCGCTGCAGAGTCTTCGTCGAACAACGATCGATCAACACCAATAAAATCGCTACGGTCCGTTCGGCTTGGCGACGCACACGGCTTGCGCTAGTGCTAGCACGTTTCCAAATTCGACTGTTCGTGTACCGGATAGGGCAGCGAAACTGCTCAGCGTCGTATTTGATGACAACGTTTTATTAAAATCAGGAAACAGCCCTTGGCGAAATGTTACGAGATTTGGGCGACCGGCAAAATTGACAACAAATTCGTCGTTGAGCAACGAGATGAGCAATAGCGGCTCTACACGCACACCGAATGCTGATTCAGCCAGGCGAAGTGGTAGGAATAGATCAGTGGTCAAGTCTATAGTCACTGGCTACGAAATAGTTCAGATGTATTACAATTACAGTTATTATCGATCACTTATTGATATAGTTCGAATGTATTACAATGACAGTTATCGGCGATCAATTAGCGATTGTCAGTAACCAATTGTCTAAGTTAATATTAAAATACTGAGCTAATATTATTTTATTGCAATTTATAATTCTCCTAAAAAGGCCAGCTGTAAGGCGGCCACTACCGAACACTGGCAAGGCCACGAGGGACCAGCGCAAATCGGGTGTGCCGTTAGCACCGAAGGCATCACTCTTTCGTTTCCAGCTGTATTCCTTCGTTTGAGGCACACTACATCAGGCTCGCGCGGTCCAAGAACGCGTGTACCCTAAATGAGCTGGTTTGCTGTGCTAGCCTGCGTTGCATTTCAATATAGGACCCTAGTTCATCTCACTAAGATACCCATAGGCACCGCGTTCTCGGCGCGCACGGGTTGCTTCTACCGATACTATAATTACCAATCTCAGAGACATCACCTCAATATACAAAGCAAGAACGTAACAACACTACTGATTACATCCACTTAAGGATACCGAAGAAGCGCGACGGGCATCGCATGGTGATTACCGGATACACTTGCGAGAGGTCCGATACCTATCAATATTAAAAGTTGTTCACTCCCCAAGATCCATTGACGCCTCACGGCGTGGCCCCCACTTATATTATGTACTAGGACCAGTTCTGGCCCTAAGGGATCCCAGCTGCACCACTCTCAATATTCACGGTGGTGCCCGGACAACCCCGGCTTACACGATTCCCCGGTGGACACTGGTCTGACCGATGGGAACCGCTTAGCTTAGTAGGCCGCCGGCGGGTTTACCAGGGTGTTCGGCCTGGCCCCTTTAGTGGCCCACGTGTCTAGAGGCATGGAGGTCCCCCAGAGAGAGGGTCATCCCCTAGGCCTGCTCACAGGTAATGAGGTTGACCCGTCATTCCCTCTATTTCGGTTGTTAAGTCCTATGCCCTGTGCCAAGATTAAAGTTTCCCTAGAAGTGTGGCCTGTTTTCGAAGGGGTCTAATGAACTGAAAGATGATTCCGTGGCCCCTGGGCTCTTAAGCGACAGAGGTGAAGCAGTTTTACCTTAGTTTGATGCACAGACTAGCTAATTGGGTCTCGTCGATCGGCGGTGGTTGCGAGTTATTCGCTGTGTATGGTTCGGGTGCGGCCGTAATTTAACTATGAACGGAGAAGCAAAGCCTTAGGAGGGAAGCAAAGCTAAAGTAACAGAGAAACGACATAGTTGGCACGAGCAATATGGGGAGGCGGCGTGCAACAGCGGGCCAGAGACTTAGGTCAAGCAGTGCTGAACAGACCTTAGAGAGGGCCCTACACTTTTTGTTGCACAGGATGTGCCTTGGTTGAATCAATCTACTCCGCCTACCAAAGTAACACGCAAAATTGTTTTACTTCTTGGGTTTTCCCCTTTTTTTTGATAAAATACAACATAGCACATATTAAAAAAGAAGCAAAAGTATCACCCACTTGGGGGTGTAAAACAATGATATTATGTACATCGAAACCGAGCCGGACTTGAGCCTTGCAACAGGTCCCTAGCTCCAACTATGCCTGCGGGAGTATTTAGAAAACGACCAAAATTTCGACCTCCCCTTGTCAATCACAATTCCTACTGGGTGACGAAATGATTTCGGTGAGCTCCACTTGGGCTCTTTTTGAAACGCGGAACCCTCAGCCCAAAGTTTTGCGGTTGAAGCCTTGTCCTAAATTAATACGCGCGTTGAATCTGTGACCTTTTGTCACCACTCCTAATTCTGTGAAGATTTTCATACGGCCTAGCTCAATCGCCGAAGCACGGGCGCAGCACTTACGGGATCGCGAGGTATCTGACTGACACCCCAGCACCCGCAAGGGCTGCCCCTATTTCTATGCCTAGGCAAGATAATTTTAAAACTCTGGTCAGAGGCCTCTTCCACGCGTCCGCAGTCGAAGAGTCCACCCGAGCTAAGCATGATTTTTCCGATCTCTGTGCCAAAATTTTATTCTGAACGGCGGGCGCCTATAAACACCAGTAAAATTCTCTGAGGCGTTCCAACTGACCAACGAAGGCTACCCTAACAACAAATTTTCTAGCCTGAACTTTAAAACAATTTTGGGAACTGCCAGATGATACACCCACTGGACGCTCACAAGAACACTGCCCAGCGAGTGGAGAACCAGTCGAGTGCGGATGGACATCCCCCAAATTTCCTGCAATTTAGACGGAATTTTGACCACACTTTATCCCATTTCCCCGCGCGGGCGCAGCACTTACGGGAGCGCGAGGCATCCGACGGACGTCACAGCACCCGCAAGGGCTGTCCCTTGTCCTAAGCTCGAGCGAAATCAAACGACGAAAGGCCTCGGGCGGGTCTCCTCCGCACGGCTGCATGCCGAAGAGCCCACCCGGGCAAAGAGAAACCCGAAAACACAAAACAAAAAGAGAATTTTCTATATCGGCGACAACCGCCAGGACAAGCTACTCTCCACGGGTACAAAACTCGACTGTTCCCATTTATGAGAGGTACCATTTCCTTTTATATCGATTGGTACTCCCCCTTTTTTGCCTGGTGGCTCGTTTCTTCAAAATTTTAAATTCGAACACATACCAGCTTTAACGACAACTAAGCATAGGTCTGATAGCTTGGATTCAAAAATTTAAATTCGAACATAAACAACGCACATATGCTATGATACGACAACAGCACAAAACCCAGCGACACAAAATTTTACCAGCATAGATAACAAATTGGCGGTATACAGAGTGCCATATACAAAAACCCTGATGGTCAAAACAGCATACCAATGTTCGGGCGGTGAGCGGGCGCCTTTGATGCGAGCAGCAACATTAAAACAACGATGCGACAAAAACAACGAAACCTCGCGCTGGTCGGCACGAGGAGAGTTTTAGAGCAAAATATAACAGCGCTCAGGGCGCTGTTCTCTCATAGGGATATCGGCACGTTTATGCCGATATCTCGGAATCTAGAAACAGTATGCGGTCGGGGGCAGGACCAGAATCATGCCCTGGCAGACCGGCTACTGATAAAAATTTAATATTTAATATTTCTCCTATAGGAGGCCTGTTAGAGGCCGATTTAGGCGCCCGAAACAGAAGATTTTGGGGGTGCGTTTGAGTTTAGGGGATCCTGAGCGGACCCATGGGGGCGGGCGGCCCCGGTTTTGGATTAAACGGTTAGGGTGGGACTCGATAAGTGCCCCGGTGTCCAAAAATCGTGAGGTTTAGATTATTTTGGGTACCCTTTGGGGCTTGGAAAATTTGAGGTTTAAGTGTCCGTTTAGGGATCCGTAAGTATTTAGGGGATCCAAAATTTTAGACCCGCCGGGGCGATTTGACACCCCAGTAGTGTCCTTAAGAGTATTTAATCACCCCCAGTACCTTAAACTTTGTGAGAGATCCAAGAATCGAATTTTCGCATTGCACCCTAAAATAATAACTTGAAAATTTTGTACCCGAGATTTGCTCCTACTAAGGCCCGAAAACTTTATTCCAATACGTACGTACAAGTTGCGGCCCTCATCCCGTCAACCCTCGACTACTTATGTAAATTACAGATACATGATACGCAATATAGGCACAGCAGATACCATATGATTTCCCGCTACTCTTCGGCGTGGGCGCTGGGATCGGCCCAGGGCGACCAGTTTTCGTGTAACACCAAAAAGTCCTGAGACATCCATTGGTCCCCGGCCTCTCCCAACGCACACCCGTCCTTTACAACAAATATAACATCATGTATATGATACACAAAATAGTTTATGTGCAAAACAGTAAATCCATTTGTTTCTTGAGGATCAACCCGACACCCCTAACAGTGATTCCTTCTTTCAAAGTTGGTGCCAAAATCACCCCGGGCACCTTCGGGTGGTGGAGTGTGACCATACAAATACAGTATAAACGAAGTACAATTGTTTATTTTTATAACAACAGTCATGACACTATACAATTATCATTTCATAAGGAGGCCACACTCCACCAGTGTCCGGTCGTCCATTCCCATCTTCCCTACAGATTTAGTACACTTTTAATGTTTTGTCCCTTTTTGAAAGAATTGGGCTGTTACAATGTGCGTCGGCTTAGGGGCTAAATGGTTCCAGCAAAAGAGGGCGAGGGTCATCATAATTGTAACCAATAAATTTCTGCATTTGTTCCCATTTTTTCGTCATAATGTTTTTCCAATTTTCCTCTTGTAATTTTGCTCAATTCGCTAAAATTTTAGCTGTCAGAGCGTCGAGAGAGTAGTAAAATGGTGCGTCGTGAACACACTAATTTCAAAAATATTGCGATAAAGCAATCAGAAGAGAATGTTTTCAGAGATATGGTCAGAGCTGAGCGATTCTACACCAAGCAGAACCTTCTACCGTTGTCCATGACACTAGTTTTAGCCGCTGTTAGATTAATAAATGCTATAGGTTATTTTGTGAGCGACACTACACACAGACTTAGACAAGTACTCAGGAAAATCGCTGAAAATATCCAACTAGTGTCAATAAATGTATAAGAGAATAATCAGTATTCCGGTTCCTGCAAAATTCGGAAATCAGTACCGGCTAACCCATCTGCCGAACTGTTCGTTGAAATTAGTACAGATTCTTTTTGTTTCTGATTCAAAATTGGCTAATAAACATAGCCGTAAGTCGAACATCATTCTTGGTGTTATTTGAATAAGACAAAACAAACTATTCTTTCGCATTTCTGTTCGATCGGATCACATTTGATTATTTGTTATAATTTCTTGAACAGCCATTTATCAAACCTTTCTAAAATGTTTGTAGATCAAAGGTTGATAAAACGTTATTCAATCAAAGACTAAGATATTAATAAGTTTTAATTACTGTATAGCTAACAAAGTGTAAACTACTGATAGCTCATTAAGCTGCGATCCAACAGCTTTCTCAGTACCTGATTTTATAATATTGACATCATTATGATTCTATTACACACATTTTAAATGTCAGTTTAGACACTACACACTTAAGTTACATATCTCAAGTATTATGTCAAGGAACTGTGCTTACATATCAACTGCATTTTAAAAACTCGAAATTACCAATGCCGAAAATCATCGGGTCCAATGTTTAGGAAAACTCGTGTAATTCTAGCTTCAGGAAACTAATCATGTCATTATTTGTTGTTCTTTGACGTTTTCTCTACATTTGCCAAAAAATTTTATTGAATGTTTGATTTTTCCCAGGTATACCTTATTTGCGAAATTGTCACAGGTCTGTGATCTGTCAGGTAAGCTCGAACATCAGGTAAGCCTTTGAAATTATCTGTCAATTGGTATGCGTCTTAGTATTTTAGTCAGCTGTGTAGCTATGCGTAAAATTACGTTGTGTTTCTTAATACTAGGGCTTGCAAAAGTTGTAGTCCATTTAAATGCCAAGACTACTATACATATACAGACAAAACACACGGGAAAGGAGCATAACATGAAAGTATCCTGGAGACAAATAAGTATCACACCCTGCACAGGGTTAAGTAAAACTGCTTAATGCAGTTGATTCATCTACATATGCCATATAATTTATATTTATATAGATGGCATACACAATCCATAGGTTAGCTGTTAAGCTAGACTTTTTACGAAAACTCCTACAGTAAATCACTCAAATAAAAGAAATGCGAATTTTGTTTACTGTTAAACACTACGCTATAAAAACACTTGAACGGTTATGTGGTGTTGACGTTATAATGCCAGCAATGTTTGAACCCTATGTACCCAACACATTGTCAGGGACACCGTCGACAACAGCGTGCCTTAGCCACCACAATGTATGTCATAAAGATTTTCAAGGTTAGTTAACTTGGGGTATTGTCACTTTCCTACTTTGTCAAGGACATTGTGTCTTCATTGAAGTTTCAACCACAGTATTCGGAATACTATTTTGTTGACGTGCATGTTTTCTATTTTCAAAAAACACAAATGTATAATAATCGCGTTAAACTGCAGTGTCCGTGACTGTTAATTCGTTAAATAATTGGTAGTTGGTGGAGTGTGCGAAATCGTAAACAATAATGTAGTTGTTCTGCTTATGTCCACTACACACAGGAACTGTTTATGATACGCGTGTGACCCAATCTATGTGGTAGGGTCATGATTGTAGGGGACAAGTGCTCTGGACCAAACAGGAGGACATTACACCCTGAAGGCGCATTATATCGAAGCAGACCCAAAATGATGGACGGGAGGTTAATAGTTTTTGCACTACATCTGAAAGGGACAACTATAGCGTTGCCTAATAAGGACGCATTGAACAGGCGTTCCAGCAATATTTTTTTTTGCATTTCATTGAGCAAGTTTTATTTTGTGGTGATCAGAAACCATCGTATGTGGATTCGACAGATGTAGTATATATAAATTTGGAATCGAAGACTTCATGTGAAGCACAGTTTATATTAAGATCACGTGTTATGACAAACGTTATTAGAACTACACCTAAACTTAATAACAAAAGATTCATTCGCGATATGTGACTACCTTTAAAATTTACGCTTGCAAGCGGAAAGTCGAACCGGATCATGTAAGTGTTTCAATCTATCAACTAAATGGAAAACTTGAGAAGAGTACTATAGGATAAAAATTTCAAGTTTAATGGTGAGTCCAGGTTTAGCTTAGACTTTGTATTAGGGAGACAAAACATTATTCAACTAATTGAGGTGGAAAACTTGACATGACATGACCTGATTATACATAATTACAGTAAGTTATTAAGTTGCTAAAACGTCGTTTTCCTGTGACTCAGTATTTCTGGATCACCAGTTCACTTGGGGAAATCAAAATATACATTTTAAGGTCCCCATTTCACCGGGATAAATAAGATGAAATACGAAATCTCCTGGATCTTTAATACGGGATCTGGGGGCAATCCTTACTTTTGAACTTTGGAAGACAAAAAATTGTCTCAACCACTATTCGGCGTGGGCCTAAATGATATTTTCAAAATTCTCAGTTTCCAAACCTAAAACCAATCTCAATTTGCGTTCACAATGTCCTTGACTGCCGAAATGTTGGCGAATTTGCTTTTTAGATGGCTGTTTAGGCTGTAGCGAGGTGGGCTACAATAGTGCGTGACGTCAAGTATCCTGAAAATCGTGGCTTGGTAGCTAGCATAGTTTTGAAATGTATAATAATGAACTACCAAAGGCACACAATAACTGCCTGAAATATCTGCAATCGAATTCCATTGAATCGCAGTGTAGAAATTTGTTAATTTCGCTACAATCGAAATCGACTAAAATATAGTTTGGAAACAATGACAGAAAAATAATCCAAGCATCATATCTTCAAATGTAGCAATTTCAAACAAGGACCTTTTTGTTTTTAGCAGGAATTATGGGTCCTTGTTTCTCGGTGTGATCTCTCCGATAACCGATACTCAACTTCTCATTTTTTCACATCAAAGTGACATGAAAGATAAAATTAACTGAACTAAAAACGTAACCAGCAGCTAAATTATATTTGTGCATCTGAGTGATGATTAACATAAATGCTCTAATCACCAATCAATAGTATGGCGCTTTAGTATTCCCACTATACAAAATTACGCATGCTACAATACATAATTTATCATTGCTTGGCTCACTAAAATATGGTACAACATAATGACGGCGGCAGAGAAAGCACTGAATTGCTAGAACAAACATAATACAGGGCTTCTTAATGATTTGCTTCTTCTAGAGTTCACGATATTTAATCGCTGCAAACGTTTTGCCAGATCGAAACGTTAGCGGACCGTTATAGAAGCGGAAAAACAGTTTTGCACCGCGTCTTAGTTGACCCTAAAAATACATAAAACACCGGCGTAATGGAATCTGAAAACAAATCTACACCCCAAAAATCAAACACCCAAATCAACTTTTTATACCGACCGTGTGTTGAAAATCAGCGCCTCTAGTGGTGGTCACTCGTAGATTGCCCGTGGAGTAGAGAAATTTTGATCTTCACATAGATTATGCTAAGGTCTTGTGTCAGCGAATTCCACCTAGCATGAAAATTCGACTTTAATAAGCATTAGTAAAAAACGCAAAAATAAAAGTTAAAATAGTTGAATGATAACTAGCTATGTAATAAAATGTGCGATAAGCTGTAAAACATATTTAAAAAACTAATAGAAATTCGTTTAAACTATGACCTTTGCACCTTTAGCTTGGACATAGCCAAAGCCTGTTAAAGGTGCAACTAGGGGACTATATGTGTTTGCTACGAAATAGTATTATGGGTTACAGCCCCTTCTATAAAGTTGTGGATATAATAAAAATGCGTATTTTCTGGAATTTAGTGCACTAAAGGAACAACGCTAGTTGAAATTTAATTTAAAAATGTTTTCCATATTCGTTTTCATTACGTTAGTATTTTTGCATCTCACAACTCGACACTGAGAACTACAGTACCCGACAAAAAAGTATCGCCTCTCGAACGAACATTGAACAGAAATCGAGCAACGTTTATGTATTCTCGCATACTTTTCGAACGAACTTGAACAAATTAAAAAGGTGTCAAAATTTCGACCACAATATTCGAATAACATTTTGAGTTTATCGAACGAAGTTCGAGCCAACATCGAACAAAGAGCGCTCATTTCTGGCGAGTACTGCATGTACAGTTACAATCAAAATTAAGTGCTTAAAAATCTAAAGAAGGTTTCTTCAATGTCGTATAAACGAAAATCCATCCGTTTTGCTATTACTTTAGCGATGATCGATCGCGTTAAATTAAAAAAATATTTTTATAAAAATGGTTATTTTGCGTTTAATGTACCGAATTTCGTTTAAACGAAGATCGATCAACAGTGTATGTACATTCGATTGAAACTGTCCTGTTGTACATACGCTGTATATGTGCGCGTCTTATCTACAACTACCGTGCCTATGTTTAGTCGCGCATTATTATAATTTAGTCAAACTTGGTATTACCTATTTGAACCAAACTGGGTAGCGTTAAATAATATTAATACGTCCCGAGCAACAGAGGGCAAAAACAATATCTCAGCCTAAGGAAATACATTCGCCATTTTAGTTTCCCTAGCCTAAAGGCAAAAATGGCAGAGAGCAACCGGAATTCCGTGTCCGACAAGACTGTTGTGTAGGCGTCCACCGTGAAATTCCTCGAAACAAAAATATTAGAAATATTCTTGGCGCGAGATGTGGTCGAAAAATATACTTTTAAAACGGAGCGAGCAGAGTTCCCTCAAATTGCGTTTAACTGAGAAAAATTCTTTTTATCCGTCTGTTCGTCGCATAACTCTTCACCAGATTGATGGATGTTCCCAAGTGTTTCTATTCGACGCGCAATAAAATACATTTGTGCATTCAGGTTCGTATTACTGCTCTCATTAGTAAAACGTAAATTTTCATAAATCATAAAGCCGACAAGAATTGCAGACTTTTTGATTTTGTCCATTTGGGGCTAGCTGATCCTATGGATTCAGTATCCTTTAATCAAGAGCAACTACTAAGCATTTTTAACAGAAGTAGCTGCCTTCGAACCATGAGCCAAAGTTCAAAAATATATTCCGTGTAAAAGTGAAATTTTTAACATTTTTATAAAGCAAGTTTTTTTTACTTTTTGAGTTGACCAATAGGATTATAGTGTTGTTTAACCCGTTTAACACGTTGGTTCCATCATTTTATTATCGGAGTTAGGATATGAACCCTGTTGGACGGTACGAAAGGAAAATTTTCTAAATTTTAGCACCAAAAGTAGTGTTTTGCCATTTTTTCAATTGTATGTAAGTTATTAGAATGTGTCTTTAAGTTTTCATTGTTGCTGAATATGGTACAGGCAATTATATTTGCGAGGTATGCATCAAATCAGGCAATGTTGTGGTTCTACAACTTAAAAATCGCTCTTAAAATTATAATTTTATTAAATTTTGTGATTTATAAATTTCAAGTTTAATCTTTTCCGTCATTAGAAGAAATAATGTTCTTCGGCAATGTTGGGGTCTTAAAATTTTAAAAATCGCTCTTCAAGTTATCATTTTCTTAAATTTTGTGATTTATAAATTTCAATTTTTAATCTTTTTCGTCATTGAAAGAAGAAATAGAGTTCTTCGATTTTGATATTACAACTAAAATGACCGTAGTGTTACCACTGAAGCATTGCCGGTGTATAATTGCTCTCGTCAGACTTATGGGTTCAGAAACCTGAATTTGGAACGACAAAAATTTCGCTAAATGCAGAGTAGCCAATTTTGCTTTGTTATTCATAGCTTTGCGAGTTAATAGTATATTCAGTGATTTATCCTTTTTTACATCCATTTAAAAACAAAAAATTAAACTCAACAAATTGATATGTAGAATGGAGATAAGACATTCCACAAGATTTGTTCATCTTAACAAACTAAGAATCTTCTATCTTACGTTATAGTAAGTGCGTTTCGCACAATCTTACACTGAACATGGGTCGTTTGGCTGCAGACCCCGTACACAAGGCGGTACCGTAACTTAAACAATTCCGAGCATTTAACGTTGTTATAAGACTATGTAATATTACTGAGGAAAGTAGGAACGCCTCCGACTGGCAGAACAACACTTTTGTCCGGATCTGGAAGAAAAAGGAAAGCCCGGCCGAGTGGTCCAACTACTGATCGATTTGGTTTTATGTCCCGTACGACGAAGATATTCGAAAGAGTTCTGGTTCATCGCATCCGTAGCATAGTTCAATTACCAACTAGGTGGGCTTTGTGAAGAAATGCGGAACGTCCGACGCTATGCTTGCACTCGAGAAACACCATAAAAACACAAACCACACCAAAGCGCATCGCATTTATTGGTCTAAAGAAAGCATTCGAGAGAGTTCCCCGCGACGTTATCGGCTTGCGCTATGAAGTCACAATGTCATTGAGGAAGTCATCGAATGGGTGACGGTCCTATATGAAGTGCCAAAAAGCCGAGTACAGTCAGCTCCCGGAACCTCCATGTACTTCCGTACCACAGTCGGCGTATACCAGGGGTCAGCTATGTCACCGCCTCTTTTCATACTAATAATGGATGCGTCACAAGAGATATTCTAACAGATGCCCCGTGGACACTTCTTTACGCCAATGGCGTTGCTTGCATCCGATGACGATGTCGGTCTCGAACAACAAGTACTCGTGTGGAGCGACCAGCTAGCCAAGTTCGGTCAAAGGCTCAATGTCAAGAAGCCAGAACACAGGACAACCGACCCAAACGAGCCCGGAATAATAAAAATTGACGGTATCGACTTGCCGAGTAGAACATTCAAGTACCTCAGCTCGAAGATGATAGATGACGGCTGCTTAACACATGAGATAAATTCGCGTGCGAATGCAGTTTTGATGAAGTGGCGCAGAGTGACTGGCGTTATCTGCGATAATAAAATCATTGACCGTCTCATATCAAAAGTCAAGATCACCGTTGTACATCAAGTTGCTCTACACGGTGCTGACTCCTGGCCGATAACACTTGAGGTTGAACGACGCCTCCGTGGGATGGAGACATCGATTTTGCGATGATGTCCTGCCTCACGAAGTCTGATCACGTACGAAACGATGATACTCGCGAGAGGTACGTAATCGCTGAGATCAAAGATAAACTACTGGAAGTCAGACTTCAATGCTGCGGACGCGTTCTCCGTGCAGATGATGACAAAAAGACGTAAAGAACAGCCTTGAGATAGAGATCAGTGGGAAGCGGCAGAGTGGTAGACCGAGGCAATGTTGGTTGGCCTCAGTGCGCAACGATTTGAAGTTCGCAGGTCTTTATCAGGCGCCCAAGATCCAGAGTAGCGGAACTCGCCACCTTTAGGGACAAACGCTAAAGAAAAAGAAGAAAAAGACTGTGTAGTATAAATGTCTTTTAAACATTGATTACCACTATTTATAATGCTAAGACGGTGTTTTATACCTTGAAAATACATGCACGGTAGTAAACAGCATGAAAATATTTAGCATATTTAAGCAAAAATTATGCCCCAGTTTGAAATTTCCCCCGAGAATAAAAATTGCGCCCTCCGTTCACTTTTCGGAGTACATGGACAGTACATGTGGAAATTGGTCAAATTTTGTTTGAATATAAAAAATCTCTCACTCCCCCATTTACCTGATTTTGAGCCTAACATTGTATGTAGCGTCAATCGCTTGTGAAAGTAATAAAAATAATACCTTCGAGTCCAAATACGAATAGCATTCACGCCACGAAAAGAATACTGGGATATGAGGTTCCATTCCTGCCGCCAACCTGATAACAATACAAAATTTATTCTGTTTGCTAAATTCATGCTGAACATTTTGCATGCCGTAAAGACGGAGATTTATAATGTCCAAATATATTGTTTTATTTATAAACAGACTTTAATTTGCGATACTATACTTGCTTTTTTCGCAATGACTTAAAAACTATACGGATGTAAGATTTCAGTCGCGTTATCCGTTCCACAATTCACGTAAAAACTGAAAATTATCAATTTCGGATTTGCCATTTCTTTCACTATGACAGTAGTACCATAATTTTCCATTAAAGCATCTTGGAAGAAAGATACTGACTTGCTGCAGTAGTTAAATTTATTCTGCGACAAATCATCGAGAGAATCTGCGAGAGATTTTAGTTTTAATGATTGTGCAACTTCAGATACTATAAAAATTCCATATTCGAAGAACATACTAATTAAGCACTGACCATTCTAGTTTAGTAAATGTTGTCTAGCCGGTCCAAGCCATATATAAGCTATCTGTCAGGTTTTTCAATGATAATGCTAAAAATACAACTATTCCATGTGTACTAGAATGATGTAAGCTCAAACAAGATGGTTGTAAAACAAATTAAATACAATTAAATTTGAAAAATACATTAGCTTTTGTGGTATCCGCTAATCAATACTGACGTGTTCTTTATAATTCCGTCGCGCACTAAATATGCATACAAAACGCACGCGAAACGCGAATAATGCAAATGAACATTAGTGACATACCTTTGTAAACCATCTCTGTTAAGGTCGTTTTTGTGCAAAATTAATTTAATCCGTGACATCATGACGCCCCCTACATAATTCTAACACTTTTAATGTCGCCGCGACGAATCAACAAAATATTATCGAAACTAACCCGCATCCATTGACCGCCATAACTGTTGCGACCAACTGGAATGGGTAGAAGAAACTGTTCACGAAGTACTGAAAAATTAAATAAGGCATAACGATGCATAATCTGCAGAAACGTAAAAGGGACAGCGATTTAATTCCAATCTCAGCATAACAATATCTCAATATTCGAACTGATAATTCACCAATACATACATAGGTTCAAGCAATGATGTGTGAAAGAATCTCAACAAATTTAAAATAAAGGATGCACCAAGACATGCGTAGAAAGAGCGCTATACTAACGCGTAGCAGTAGTGAATGAATACAAAGGAAAGCGTCAAATACAGTCGAAAAATGCACTGAATAACCTTATTTTCTCGACGAAACATAGGATTCTACTCCTGTATAACACGGCAATGACATTATATCCGCCTAGAACACAAACGTGTTCAACAAATAATGTAGTTTAATAACTCAGTGCATAGCAAGGTGAAGATATTTGGCATAAATGAAAGAACATCATATTTCCAGAGTAACCACATAAGTAACAATATATCAGGAAATCACACAGTTTTTATTGCCATATTCGCATTCTTACCACGATCTGATTAAGAAACTTTATCGACACACACAGCTTTATAGTTACGAAATTTCCCAATTCGCTTCTTATGTCCACCACAAAAAATTAGGAAAAACTCAAGAGCAGAAATCGAAAACCTCACCGGAACGACAAAATGTAACATTTTTTTGACAATTCGCGGCGGTTTGAGCTCATCACCATCGAGTTCGTCAATGTCGTCGTCTTCTTCTTCATCTTCTTCTCGATCGGTACTAGTCTTTTTAGACTTAAAAGGAAAAATAATCACAATGGGCAGATAATAATGGTAAGAATAGAACGTCTCTTTTGAACAACGATTCTTTTATATATAATGTATGTAATTTGCTAGTTTGTTGGGAAAATTCTGCGGTAACAATGCACAATTTACATACCGAAAACAAGTTCAATCTTAGTAGATGAGCTATGTTTTCATCTTTTGATTCGCAAGATTACAACATAAATCCATTTCGCAATAATAGATACAGAGGAAAATAAGTGCATAAAAACAAACACGAAACGAAAACGTTGGAACGCTCGTTTACAAATGAACTTTGTTGTGTTCGTTTTTTGAGCACTTAGTTTGTCAATGGGTGTATTTCTAAATCAAAGTACCTCTAAATACCTTTATATAATATAACAATGCTAAACAATATACTAATGAAAATGTAGATGCTGAGATCCTCATTGTTCGGCCATTTATTAATTTACTACCATCTTAAGACAATGCAAGTTATAATTCATTTACCGTCACACAATAGTTACCTCAACCATTGTGCGCCATATCCTTTCAATGACGTGCATAATTGTTGCTGAAGTCCAGAGAATGCACATTTCTCCGATAATCTGTGGCACTATGCCTCTGAAAAAACGAAAGAATTATTATTATTTTATGTCATTAAATAGCCATAATCTGATTTCTCTAAATAGATGGACCTGTAGCCCCACGTATTTGGATCTCTTCAGGATCAGCCAGTTCGTTGGTCATGTTCATCTCGAGCACTATAAGTAGATTTTGGCTTCCCTCAGTTACTGTGCCATGACTATTTCTGCGCGCCACAAAATTCACGAATTTTGCTTTATTGGTGTAAAAAAAGTGATATTTCCTATTTTTCCTTTCCGTTTTTGCCTACCCTCAGATTTTTTTACTGGTGGATTAAAAATCGATTAAATTTACGCTTTTGATATGCAGTAGTCCTTAAGTTACACATATTTGACGTTTTCTGACACTAACTGTACTTTATGGTCCTCCACTAGCTGAAATGGGGGACCGCGAGCTGAACTGATGGAATAACCAAACATATTGTTCCATGTGGCCAGATCACAACGGGGAACCCCATATAATTTTGGTAGTTAGGACAAGCCAAAAAAGTACATTCTGTGTGTGAAGTGGCAATTACGGCATAACGATTAGACAAAAGACCATGACAATATAGATGCGAACACTTCACCATGATTGGATATCACTTCAAATGCCACATGATACAACTACGTATCAGCATGATCTGTATAGCTAAAATTAATAATGTATCTCGATGCCATAACCGTAAGACTAATCGCACTTAATGTAAAAGTACATAAAAAACTCACAATAAATGCTATTAGATAGCCACTGCCTCAATGAGCTATGAGGAAAACAAAATTTTATTACTTTCGCATAATACGAGGTTAGCAACTAGCTTCATAGACGGCAGTCATTTTTGTCGAGTACATAGTGGTATATTGGTTAGAACCCTTTTTGCGAAGAATTTGAACGAACAATGATGTATTTACAAAATAAATCTATAGACAACACTTGCAAAGCACGTACCGCTTTCTCAACAATGCTTTGAATAAAGCTACAGCATCACATTCACATTTTACCTATAATTCATTACCGAAACCTACTGAAAGAAATATAAAAATAACACCCGACGTTAACAATGATTTACACTGGCCTAAACATTTGATGCTAAAAACAGGTAATAAATTTGGGGCTCTTACATGTACGTGCTGTATACTGTAGCCGCAGAACGTGGTAGTATCGAATTTGTTGCAGTGACAACAAACCGGATCGAACACAACTGTGAAAAAGGCCTTAAAATGATGACTTATGCTTGGCTTGTTTTGATTCGGACGTATATTTCATTGCAAACGCTGTTGATTTGCAACATGGTTTTGTTAATGCTACACACTCTGAAATTTCAGTCATATTTGCAAATCCAGCAATATATAAGCTTACGTGAAAAATCCGCGAAGTCCACCACCTTCTTCGCCGCTTGGCTTCGATGATGCAAACATACTTCTAAAATAAAGATTATGAAATTGCTATGAATGTGTAACTGATCCATTCTGGATCGTTATGCCGTATATAATCCTCACCGCAGTGTAATGGGCAACATTACTGAATCCTAAGATCACAGATGATGGTCACAGAGATTAGAGCGAAAATCGATGGTCAAGAACAAAGTTCAAGGTACTTCCCCTGAGCGAGTACGTATGTATGTGATCGAGTACTTATGACCTCGATGAATTTGCAAGTATTTATATTTACTGTCATTTAACCAGATTATAATTCTATAACCTATTGTTAGTGTAATAGCGGACGTGACGCTGCTGCATTGGGCACATCGAACGCAATGCCCATACGACCCCGGCTACCGTAACCTCAAGGGAGGGCCTAATGAACGTAATCTTTCTCGGCCGGTCAACGGGGCTTAGAAAACTGCAGGAGCGCTTCGCAGGATGTGTTTCGATCCTGCAGGACGAGATACACACATATTCTAGGTGGTTCTACTTTTCCTAAACGTTTAAGGTTCAATCTTGACGGGCGGACGGTCGAGATGGTCACTTCTAATCTTTTATCGACGATATTGCGGTGAGTGACGGAAACAATTCACTCGTGGCACAAGTCGTACCGGTTTATTGTGGAGTCGGCGAACAACGCTAACGCTTGCTACCTGTTGACGTCAGCCTGAACGTCGATTCACATCCATTTCAGTACGTATCGCTACCTATGGCATCAAAACGCGGTAACAACATGGGTTTTTTGCTCATTATTTATTGTTAAGCAAATCGCACACACATATAGCATCGGGTAACGGTTAAGGTTATACGACAACGAACAAGGTACTATCATAGTGATTAATCCATGTGGCAGGTTTAAGTACATTATAACTACGGTTATCCGGATTTCAATATCGTGATATTCGCCTTCTTTAAATGAACGTTCACAGCCGTGGGGGACAGATCAATTTTGCCAATTGCTAACAAATCCTTGGACAACGGCTGCGTTTACCCCACTCGAAACGGGACTAGGGCAACGATTAGTGTGAATCGCGCGACGGTCACTTATCAGGAGGCGCCAAAATGACAAATGCTCACTTGGTGTTGAGTGCAAAACGCTGCTTCGGATAAGCTAAGAGCGGCTAAATTGAATCAGCGGATTATCGGAATCAAAAGTACGCTTCAAGGACACACAAAGATAACAGGGAGCTAGTGAGTTTGCTCATCCTACTCTACCTCGAATCTCAAGGGTAACGGTACACAATACGGACATACGATACAGTGTTAGGTACAATACACAACAAATCAATGACAATAACTTCAAATGGTAACAATATATATGTGTGCACAATGCAACGGATAACGTACAACTCAATTGAGGGTTAAGATTATGAATGACGATGACTCGTAAACCATCAGCACTGGTTTTAGAATAAGTAAGAAAGACACAGGAAATATTGAAATAGCGAGTCGTAAGTATCTTATTCCTCATAGAAATTTAGATGAAATTTGGTTGTCATTAACTATCAAAACGGATTTGTACGATGGTATTCAACGGTCATTGCACCCGTAAAGTAGTCTCATTAATAAATGTAACCTAAATCGTATACTGAATTAATCGGATCATCGGTTTCGAACCTTCGGTTCTATAGCCCAACCTAGTAAAATGTTGTGGCAACAAACCTAAAATTTCGAATTTATTAAAATCTTACCAGCCCTTCTCAGTGAAAATTTGCAGAAAGGCTGGGTTCGCCTATAATTTTTATTTGGGAAAACCTAGTCAAAACCGATCCATCGGGCCAAGACTCGACAGATCTGACATAGCATCTCACGATGCTGCTGAAATTTATGTACAAAATTTCTGCCGTTTGCAGTTAACTTTACCCACACTGGCAAATTTAATACTGCAATTGCGGCGGCAATGTATGGGAGAATAGCGGCTCCGATACAGTCGCCCTGCCTTGATGAAACTAAAGGAGAGCAGAAAAGTAACTGTAAACCCAAATATAAATGTGCTGGTGAATAAAGTTAAGTCTAGCTATAAAGCTATATGTGTCTGAATCTATATAAACTGGTGTAAACTGTAAAAACCTCAGCGGCCTTTGCTCCGCTCGGGTATTAATTTCTTTAACTTTTGAACGAGTCAAGGCTTTGTTATGCTCGTGGGCTTAAACGAAAGAAGGGTATCTATTCATAAAACAAAAATCATGAAAATTCCTGGAAGATATGTTGAACTATAATCAATTGAAATTTCAGGTGGGGGGCGATCATATTTCGGGTCACCGAGGTCATGAAGTCGGTTGAATTCTTTTAAGCTTAGGGTTCCATTTGAAAGAACATATACATATGTATCGATCGATAAAATTTTTAAAAAATAATAATCATGGAATTACGAATAAATGATATGATGAAGGCACAAATCGAATGGCATGTAAATAATGTAGACATAGACAATAAAAGAAAAGGCTAGAAACTAGCACGCAGAGATCCAATATCAATGAATCCATTGCGTCAGCCCACCATACTATTAACTAAGCGCACTACAACAAAATCAAAGGCCGAAAAAGAAACTTCATTGAAAATTCTCATGAAATTCAAGTCTTTTTGTTGCCAATATGAACTCCATGGCATCCCTAACCTTACGGTTTCAGATGAAATCAACATCAACGACGTCTCTACCAAATATTTCTAGCCTAGTCTCGGCATACCTAACACAACTGCATAGAAATGCTCAGAAGTTTCATCAACATTACACCATGCACAAGATGGACTTTCTACTATTCCTATCGTAAACATATGCTTATTTAACCAACAGTGTCCTGTTACAACCTGCGCAGACTGTCTCAGCTTATCATTGGTCAATCGGGTGAGATGCCGACTTTTGCTGCCTTTTGGTAGAAGTATATGAGACTTGGTCTGCCTGCAACCTTCCTCATCCAGCCATCTTCTGACAAACTTTCTATGCATCCACGCTTTAACTACAGTCACATGGTCTAAGGGTTACACAATTTCGTGTAGCCAACAGATCCTGATTGCCTTCCATCCCATACTATCTTGGAACTTATTTTCCATGATCCCAATGCTAGCATAGCTGCCTGACTGTCCGTGTAAATAACGCTGTCCTTTCTAGTAACATGCCGCTCCAACAAGACATCAACACAACTACGAATTGCGAAAACTTCTGATTGAAATACTGACGCGAACCGGCCCAAACTATAGCTCAGCATACAATCTCCAATTACTATACCTGCTCCAGATGATTTACTGTCTACCCCTCTAATCAACGAGCCATCAGTGAAACATTCAATCTCATTTGGTCTTCGAACGCGAATTCTATCAGACCAATATTCTCTATTTGGTACATCAATCTTCCATGATCTCTCCTCTGTCAACCTGCTATCCATAATATCACTCGGAAGCTTCATAATCTGCAGCGATCCGTACTCGTGAATAAAGTCATGATGATTGACGGATATGTTTGCCCTTGATCCCCAAATAAGGGTTACTCGATGTAAACACACAATTCCTTCTCTTTGGACTTCCAAGTATGCAGAGGGAATGTTCAAAATCGCCTCTAGGCCCATAGTCGGAGATGACCTCATGGCACCAGAGATCATGAGGCAGGCCATCCTGGTTATCTTTCTAACCTTTTTCATATACAATTTCACCTTCATTCTATGCCACCACACTGCAGCCCCATGACACAAAATAGGGAGTACTACAGTTTTGTACACAAACTTGACAGAGGCCGGGCTAAGCCCCCAAATCTTTCCGATTGCAGTCCTTTGGAAACAGCTGCCTCAATATGACATTTCCATGAAAGCCTATGGTACAATATCCACCAAGATATTTCACCCTGTCTTTAACTGCTATTTCCTGTCCATACATTGCTATCTTAATGTTTCTCGCAGCCAAACTTCTGCTCTTTGTGAAGACAACAATACTGCTTTTCTGTGGGTTAATCAATAATCCTCTGGCAGTACACCACACTTCTATCTTGTTAAGCACTGATTGCAGTCTATCTGCAGCTGTCTGAACGTTCTTGCTTGCAGATATAATAACTATATCATCTGAATATGCCTGTACGTGAACATGTGGACTATTCAACTTCACGAGTAGATCATCAACTACGAATGTCCTAAGGATGGGTGAAAGAACTCCGCCTTGTGGACTACCTCTAGTTATTCGAAATCGAACTGTTTCACTTCCAATAGTGCCCGTATTCCACCTATGCTCTAACACTGCTAATAGCCAGTTCCTCACGGCTGAATCAACACCAACTCGATTAAAGGCAAGACGAGGAAAAACAAAAAAGGAGGGAAAGAACCAGCCACAACACCCAGCCCCACCCGCCCAACAAGCCAGCACGCCACAACCCAAGCAAATGCTATCAAAAGCTCCACCAATATCTAGAAAGACACCAATAATGTGCTTGCTTGCGGCAAAGCCATCCTCCACCTTAGAGATCAGTTGATGTAGAACCGTAGTAGTGCTCTTCTCAGACTGGTATGCATGCTGGTGTGGATGTAGCTTTCCAACAATCTGACGCCGCAAATATCTATCAACAAGTCTCTCTAATCCTTTCAAAACGAAGGATGTCAGGCAAACCAGTTTAAAGCTTTTTACCTCTTCATAGTCATCTTTCGCCGGCTTCGGGATGAAACCAACTCTAGACTCCCGCCACGCTAGGGGTATGTATCCTCGTGCTAGCGACGTTCTATAAAGCAGTCTCAGCACCAGTACTAGCTCGTCAATGCAGATGTAATCAAGACTGGACATATTTCATCAACACCACAAGCTTTATTGGGCTTGAACGTCGAGAAGCTCCATTTAATCTTTTCATCGGATACTACACGATCTACAATTCTCCAGTGATCAACCGTGGGTCTTCTCAGATTGCCCAGACATACATTACCTGTCACTTCATCCCTGATACAATCAGGAAAATGGTTTCTAAAGAGACATACCAACGTGTCTGTATCAGTCTGCGTTAAATTCCTATCCTCGTTATTAACTATACTTAAAAGGCTAGTCTTGTTGTAGAAACAGATTTTCACAAGTCGTGCTGTTTCTATAGTATTCTCTACTTGCTCACAAAATCTTTTCCATAATCTTCTTTTAGAATCCTTAATTTCTTTCTTATACAGCCGTTGAAGTGCCTTGTATCTATTCCAATTATAATCACCACGCTCAACTGCATGTCTATACAACTTCATTGATTTTATCTCAAACTATCTAGTCTTGAACACCACCAATTAGGTCTGGTGTCCCGTTGCTCTATCACTGGACAAGACTCCACCTTAGCCTGTAACACAGCGCTGGTGAGTCTAGTCACCACGTCTTCAATCTGGACTGCATCGCAGCAATTAGACAATTCTGTCTCTGCCAGGTCTTCATTTAATTTCTCTCGATACATATCACAGCGAAGCTTCCGTATATTGTATCTCTTTGGTTCGCTCACAGATTCACATCGTAGCTCAAACTCAATATATCTGTGATCACAGAAACTGTTCTCCTGACCGACATGCCACCCATGAATATGCTGGCTAATCTGTATTTCAGCTAATGTAACATCTAAAACTTCTTCCCTTGCTCTAGTTACGAATGTTGGTTTGTTTCCGACATTCAAAATGTCTAAATTACCTGTAACAATAAAATCTAGCAACTGTTCACCTCTTCTGTTAGTATTTGTGCTCTCCAGATGACATGATGCGAGTTCGCATCGCATCCCACAATAAGTGGCTGTCCACTATTTTTACAATATTCCACCAAATTATTCATCGCAACGCCAGGCGGTGGGTTTGGCCAGTCGAACTGCAGGTATATAGAAGCCACCCACACATTGTGCATTCTCCCAGCAATCTTACACCTTAGCTTTAATACACAGCAGTCTTCATCGCTGAACCTACTAACTAATGACGCTGTAATACCTTCCCTAATCATTATAGCAGCGCGTGGTCTGTCTCCGGCATGATACAAGACCCTGTATGCATATTAAACAAATACGGTAACTGTCTTACCAAATAAGGTTCTTGAACAATGATCATATCAGGGAGTGCGGCACTCGCACCGAGTGGATTTCCAGCCCCAGCCGCACACCCCGAGATGATCCTGTTTCTGCATACTTCTAACGCTGCCTCTCTACAATGTTGAAGATTAATCTGTCTAAACTTAATCATAATTACTCAAATGTAAAATTTCTCTATATAATCTATCTTCTTCACTTTCACTCTGCAAATTTGATTCATTTAGAACTTATCCCATTTGTGCAAGAGTAATCATTCTTTTTACTGATGCTGCTCACTCTCCCAGGTTTCGCAGCACAGCCAGAACTGGATTCGAACAAACTCGAAGTAGGGTCTCCAACCAATATTCGCTAGGTTAGTCAAGCTCTCCCTAGAAACTCTTTAAGCAATGACAAAACCTTTCGGCCGTCGCCTGCATTACCTCAAGCGCCACGAACCAACACCAAGGCCTGGATTTCTGGCCTCTAATTCCTCTCGCACAACCTCCATATCAATCTCTCTACCCAGTATTTTTGGGATGAAGCAAAACACGGGTATCAAATCTTTTTCTTTCTCTGAGACCACATATCATATATACCCACACATATAGGGCTGCATGAAGTACTCGACCAATTATTCACGCAATTGTAACAGATACAGTGACAAGTCATGCATTTATCACAATAAATCATATGGTAACAATAGGTCATACAAATAAAACAGTGGCTCATATAATGATAATAAACTCATACACTTATGAACTGTGCTCCTACACACACACAACTTGGTTCATACAGTTATAACTTGGTCAAGGTAATATATAATAGATTTTACAATACAACTTATATAAATAATGCCAAATACATTACGGTCACAAGTACCCAACCAATTTATACTCGATCACGTAAACACACACATACTCGATCAGGGGGAGGGTAGATTGGATTGTGTTCAAGGCAATGATTTTGGTCAGATTTCTAATGCGAACATAGACTTAGGGTTCATTAATTTTTCCATTACACCGTGGTGAGATTAAATCTATCGTGTGACGATAAAGGATGAATCTGTTACACATCGAACGAACCTAATTTACTTATCGATAACTCAATAAAAGCTTATGAATGAAAGCTCGCTTCCAAGATACATCGTGACTGCAATTCGATCGACTTTTAAGCGTAAAATCGCCAACAACTGAAACCTGGTATTCGTCCCGTGGTTCAAGTCGACGGATAGACTATAGTGTCCGCCGAAAAAGACTTCAAAGTCTCCAATGTGAGTTTATTTTTTCAAAGCGGAAGCGTTCAGGCCGGTTGACTTTTATCACCGCACCAATGCCTGCTTCGGCGTAATCTCATTTGCTGTATCACAAGTTAGCGACGCCATAAAACATTCACAGCAGGAACGCTGCGCTTGATTTTGATGGTATGAATAATGTGTTCCTACAGGAGACCGCACTTGTATTAACGCCACCTCTTGCTCGATTGTTCAAATTGTCCTTAGCGACAGTTCGTTTCCTTACCGCGTGAAAAGATGCGGTCGTGAAACCTCTGTATAAAGAAAAATGGGACCGTTCCCTTTGTGACAGTTACAAATACATAAGCCAAACTTCGTCTGTCAGCAAGGTTTTGGAATGGCCGGTTCGTAGTCTGACCAAGAATCACCTTATATCTATTAGCCAAAATGGCTTCAGGGCCAATCGTTTGACTACTTCACAGTTATTGTTATTCCCTGACTTTGTAACTAGATGTGTTGATCAAGGTGTGTTGGTTAGATATTGTATATTTTCGCAAAGCATTTTGATAAAGTAAGTCGTTCTACATTTCTTCACAAACTGTAAATGTATGGAGTTAAGAATAAAACGCTGTAGTGCTTTTAAAAGTACCTTTCCGGCAGGAAGCTGTGTGTCATTAACAACGGTAAGAGGTCTTCGTGAGCGACCGTCACCAGCGGAGTCCCATAAGGGAAAGTGTTAGGTCCTGTGCTCTTTCTGCTGTTTGTCGATAACAGTGATGAGTATACTGCTGCATTCCTGTAGAAATTAGCGAATATGCGCCTTACGCGTTGGATCTCCAAAATATGGCATACTTTGATTTTTATGCAATGCAACTTGACATGGATGGTATATCCAAATTTTGTAGACAATGCTGCTTAGAAGTAAACGACTCGAAACGTCAAGTGATGCAATGCGGCTATGAAAACCCTTGCTTTGCGTATTCGCTTATGAATAACTGTTTCCATATCACGCAATCGAAAAAAGCTAGATGCAGTGATGTCAAAAAATCTGAAGTTTGCACAGCATTCGCTTTTAGGTCAGATTCTTCTCCGTCGAACGACTAGACTCTGGATGAAACCGATATTGTTGTAGTTGTATGAAGCTTTGATTCGAACATAGGTCCAATATGACGTTTGTGTATGGTGTCCGCATTACCGTTTCGTACCATCGTCGCAGACATTGTTTCAATTTTCTCGTTCACATGTCCACTCTTCTGCCTGCGACGGGATTTTCGTCTTCCATATTTGGAGACCGACAGTGTATTCCAACTATAAAGCATAGAAACGACGGCAGCACACAACATCATAGCTCGCCAAGCACACCGGAGACATGGAGTTGCCGTTTGAAACATTTTACGGATGGAGCAGTGACAACACTGGCTGGTAAACTGTTCCAGGGCCGTACGACTCGTAGTGCGAATGAGTACAAACGACAGTTGAGTCGAGCTCGTGGTTTGATGAGCTTCATTGTATTGTTTCTGGTACGATCATTACCGTCCGCCATCACAAAGATGTTGCGCCAGTCGTAGTCAAGATGTCCATGAAGTAATTGATATGTCATTATGAGGTCCGCTCGGCGTCGGCGAGTTTCCAGTTTTTGCAGCTGCAGATATCGTAATCGGATATTATAATCCATGCCGTCCGTACCCACGACGTTGCGCGTCTCTGCACCTTCTCTAACAACTCAATTATGAAAGAGACATTGGTGTAAAGGAACGTGTTCAACACAATGTTACGATGATACTACTTTCCATAAGGCAATGGTCGCATGAGGAAAGACTGGAGTACTTAGGGCTCCAGACTTTGCGAACACGTCGGGTTAGAACCGACCTAGTATTACTTTACAAAATGCTGAACCGGTTGGTTAATATCGATACTAGCCTCTTTTTTGCACCCACGGCTATAACAGATACCTGCAAACCCTCGAAATTCCGAGACTGTCGGCTTAATTTTTTACACATGGCTCAGTGCGTACATGGAATTCCCTGCCTGAACACGTGGTTAAGGCTTCTTCGGTGGCGTCGTTCAAGCGCGGTCCCCATTCTTCTTGTGCTCTAACAGGACTTTCCCCAGGGATTACAGTGAACAAAAGCCAGGTCAAAGAACAGGAATTGCTTATGCCACGAATCTCTGTACCTCATGGAGATGAGAAATACACATAGCAGTACAACCTATAACGACAAATTTTCAGCCTGAAATTTGCCTTTACGTTTAGTAAACGCTGGGTAAAAATTATACATTGTATGAACCATTGCACTATCATAATTTATGCGATAACATATCATTTGTATTTAAATTACATAATAAATAAAAGGATCGCATAATAGAATATCTAATTGAATTCTAGTGTACTCAGTAAAACGAACGAAGCAAACAATTCTTACCAACCGTATAGTGGTGAAGGTTAACAATGTTCGTAATTTTAACGAGCATGTGAAAATACTGCTGTTCAGTTTTAACTTTAAAATGAAATCATATCATTTTCGACCTTTAATATAACGTGTCGAGAAGACAATATAACACAATGGGCACAACAAAATCACCAATATGTAGATTAAAAGCTTTCAATTCTCGCTTGTGCCGGGAAGAAAATGAACTTGGGCACTAAAAATTCCTATTCTTAAAAATATACTAATTTAAACCAATCCGTTTGCGTCGTGAAATACTGTCGAGAAGAAAAGGCAAACAAGGCATGGGGCCAGGGTGGTTGCTTTCAAATAATCTTCTGTATCATGGCGCCCCCGATATCATTTACTGATTCAGTTTTGATTCAAAATGTTCAATACTTTTACATGTGCACCCCAATATGGTTCTCAAATTCATGCACTTTCAACTGTATTCGCGCATTTTAAAATCAAATTACCCTGCGATGCGGCTCTCTAATCGAGTGACCGTCTCTTGCTAATAATAATATTTTAGACTCTCACAGTTAAACATCATACTGAATCAGTCGGATGCATAACGGTCCAATGATTAAGTTTCTATACGATTCCATTGTATTGTTATAAATACTAAAAACACACCCCAATGCCACGCAATGATCTGTGCATTCGCAACTTTGTAAACGTTTTATTGTTTGTACACTAGTTTATATACCTTAAACTAATCCTAATGACCATTTTACTTATATATGCTTTCTGTTGGCTCATAGATACAACTTTTTGTCATAATGGTGTATACGTTAATATTTACGACTACTATAGTTTATTCTAGCTTTACAATTCTGGATCAAGATAAATTCGATGGTGTCGCACCCACTAGCTCTCATACACGTTCGAATTGATCTCAGTCAGCTTCACCGGAAGGTAAATATATTATACAGGCATTTCTTTAAGTTAGGTCACATGCATTACCCAACTTTGGCTGGATGGATTGATTCAGTTGCAAGCTTGAAGTATCTATTTTTGCTGTTTCCTTGTGCGCGAGGCTGATTAAACATTTACCCAAGAAAATTACGTTCTTTGTTGTATATCGACAATAGAGATGGAAATATCTGAGGCAAATAGTGCGAAATTTTGTATAGTACATAAGCCTCTATACAAATTGTATATAATACTAGGTGCGTAGTTCCTTTAGGATGTAGGATTTGGGTCGAACGGTCTTATTGAATGTGCCGTGAGACTCCATAGACACGAAAACACTAATATTTCCGCAACCAATGGAGCTTTATGGTTTTGGTCTCATTTTGTAGACAATTCAACTTTATGAAGCTACAATAGGCGTGCTGTTATTGTCATTATTTAGCATGCAGGGTTGAATCAAGAATGAATTTTGAATGGACCCATTACAGCCGAAATACACGTAAACGGCAATAACTCTGCGATCGAGCTATACTGGCTTCTTCAAAGCAGTGGGAGGGCCCAGGCAAAAAACGCGCCCCACCCGGTTGGGGCCTCTGGCAAAATTTTTGGCTTCCCCCGGTAGAAACATCCCCAGCTGACACAAAAACTTGTCAAAAATTTTTTTACAGAAATCCCGTTTTGAAATTAAAAATTTGAAATTTCAGCACAAAATTGGTTGAAAAGTTGGCTTGTAACCTCAACAAAAACGCTTTTGCGCCTTTTCGGCTGCCATTTATTAACAATATCAACCTTGTCGCTTAAAAGCATTTAATTTTGATAGGTCCACGCCCCACGGAAAAATCCTGCGCCCCCAAGTTCCCAACCAGGGCCCCGCTTCATACTTCCTGGCAAAATTTTTAGCGATCGGACAAACCAGCTATATAAGTGTTATTGGAATTACTTCGTACACCAATTTAGCTCTATGTACTTGGACATTTTAAATCCTTAAATACGTAAGAAGGTGACACATACCGTCAACTATTGAAGCAACATAGATAACATTCTGCTGGTTTTGTGATGATGCTACTTAGCTGTTCATGTCTCTCTAAATTACATATTCAACACTCAAAATTCATCATCTTAGCAATAAGACAGGATTCTAGCATATCGACACTTTAACTACATCTCATAAGAAAATACTAGCTTCAGCGCATACGGGTGGTGTTTCCCATAAAATATGTTTCGAATTTTTACGGCCACGTCTCAATGCCCGCTTCGAGTCATTACATTTTTCTTTAACACAACTGTAGCTAAATTTGACGACATCAATTGAGATTATACGATCAGGTCTCACCTGCAATCACCTTTACAAAAACCTATAACTAGTAACTCTATCGAAATTGCAGGACGTAGCGAAGCATAGGCACACCTACGCCTAAGCCTTTTGCGTGCACATCAAATCAGCTCTCGATAGCATTCGTGACGTCGATATGCTATATGTGGACATCACACAATAGCAGCACAAGTTACAACAAAACCAACACCGTCAATGAGTTTTCCATGCCTAAAACCCCCTGGTGCCACTTATCAGCCGCCCAAGACGTCAGAACAAATTTTCAAATTTTGGGTCGAGGAACCACGAGGGTACAACCGGAGCCTTAATCGAAAAACAAAAAAGAGGCATCGAGATTTATCATTTTACTATGAAATAAAGCCAACCAGAGAAAGAAAGTCGAAAGTTACGATAAAAATAGCCTTACTTCCGTGAAGGGTACTAAAATGGTGTAAAAACCCTCGTTTTGATTTCTGAAACCAAAACAAAGGGTCGCCAATCACTTGCACCCATGGAACCATAATTCCATAACCAATACCGGCAATGAGTTTCCCATGCCCGAAAACCCCCAAGTGAAATTTTTCGGCCGCCCAGGACGTCAGAACAATTTTTCTAATTTTGGGACGTGGAACCATGAGGGTGCCATACCTCAAACCCCATAACTCCGGAGCCTTAATCGAAAAACAAAAAAGAGGCATAGGCATTTTTCATTTCACTATGAAATAAAACTAACCAGAGAAAGAAAGTCGAAAGTTACGATAAAAATAGCCTTCCTTCCGTGAAGGGTACAAAAATGGTGTAAAACCCTTTTTGACCTCTGACCCCGAACCAAGGGGCGCCATACCCTAGTACCCATAGAACCATGGCTCGCAGAGTAACACCAATACCGGCAATGAGTTTCCCATGCCCGAAAACCCCCAAGTGAAACTTTTCAACCGCCCAGGACGTCAACAAATTTTCGAATTTTGGGACGAGTAGCCATGAGGGTGCCATAGCTTAAACCCCATAACTCCAAAACCGGAGGCTTAATCGAAAAACAAAAAAGAGGCATCGGCATGTATCATTTTACTATGAAATAAAACTAACCAGAGAAAGAAATTCGAATGTTAAGATAAAAATAACCTTGCTTCCGTGAAGGGTACTAAAAAACCCTCATTTTGACCTCTGACCCCCAACCAAGGGGCGTCATACCCCCGTACCCATGGAACCATGGGTCGCGAAGCAAAGCCGGCACCGGCAATGAGTTCCCATGACCGAAAACCCCAAGATGAAACTTATCAGCCGCCCAAGACGTCAGAACAAATTTTCAAATTTTGGGTCGAAGAACCATTGGGGCGCCATACCCTCGTTCCTCAAAAAACGCTCGGGGATGTATACGGTAAATCGAGTATGCCGGTTCGAATGAGCCCAAGATCATGAGGATCTGTTAAGCCTTTCTCGAGTTATGGCCAATCACACACACACACACACACGGAATTTAAAAGATTTCACCCCTGCAACACACAATCTCCACTACGTTCTGATAACTACGTTTTGGTGACATAAGCACCAGCACCAAGAAGTAATGCGAAGATATTTTCGATAACGAGTTTTACGAAGTTAGAAAATCACACTTTCATGTTCCCAAAATAACTGTGTTTTTGTTATGATGCTGATGTATTTTTCAGTTCACCCAATATCTACGCTTGATATGATACATAATAATGAATTATTAAAAAATTGTCGTCACTAAGTTAACCCAGCAGGTAATTACAACCGTTAATTATTGCAGGTATATAACTTGTTGTTATCTTGCAGTTTATGGCTGCGATGCCCATCGCACAACTACAAATTTTTTCATGCACAACGTGTAGTGATTGTTATATGAGCCTATTCCGAGATTACAGGAAAAATCTACCATGCCTGATAAGACGCTAAACGTGTTTTTCTTTAAGAAAATTGCGGAACAAAACTTTAATATACAGCTAGACAGATCATCCTGCTACCTAGTTACACCACTAATGCTAAATGTTATTGCAATAGCACCCGGAAGGATGGCCTGACCACAGGCCTCCGAAAAGTGTTGAGGAACTTCGGCGGCTGAGGGGGAGCGGCCCATGTTTTTTTTCGGGAGAAATTTCGAAGTAGAGGAATAAAATCTTGTTTAAAAATATTAAATATTTCCATATTTTCGTGTACTGTTAATACCGTACAAGTATAATCAATCAAATCTTGGTGCTATCCTAACAAGAAACTCATTTTGATTCAAAATTCTCTTCGCAGAACATCGTATAAAGGACTCCTACAGGGTTATCGTCACGAGAATAACCCATTCACAACATAACAACTAACAATTCAGCGGCAAAATTTTGTGGCCACTGATGCTGCATCCTAAAGCTTATCACTGCAAGGTGTTATTTAATTCAACAAATTTTCTGAATTAATATTATACTAGGGTGAAAGATCGTGGCATTCACATTATCCTAATAACCTCCAAGCAAGGGAATAAAGTGTACAAAACACTTTGGGTTAAAATAGTAGCAACTTTTATCTTAAACATGAAGATGTGGCAGTTTACAGTACTGTACGGATCATGTGTTCACAGTGCACTATATAACTAATTTATATATCGGACGAATACTGTTGGCAATATCATTGCCCAGAAATTTGCCACAAAAATGAGCAGGGTAAAAACATTTTTCTTGCAGACTCAGACTACCTGGTGCTAATGTCACCTGTAACTTCGCATTAAAGAAACCAAAGGGGTTTAAGGTTCAGTGACAACGCTTTACATGTATAACTAAATACGTATTTTCCGTTGATTCTTTAAAATTATTTGTTCATAGTTTAACTTGTTAAAGGGCAAAAGTGATGTTTCCGAACCCAACGGTCCCCCAACAAGCATTAAGTTTCGATTACACAACTAACATACGAATAGTGGTCATCGCCAATTGTTCGAGCGATAGTTCTAATCATTGTAACTGAAAAATGACAATGTAAAGGTGCAAAACCATTTTATAACGCGCGTTCAATGTTCATCCTTTTTAGTGCCGTCGCCACTATATGTCAAGATTTTGCACAGATTATGATGAATTACTACTGCGACAAAAAGCGTTATTCTTCTGCCGAAATGTTTTCTAAGTTATCCAAAGAAGTCATTTACGTTTACTACAAACACATAAGCGAAATGATACTGCGATATGATCATTTCTTTAAATTTCTAGCAAGTGTTCTCCGAACTTTTGAAAGCATACACATAAAGCATATCATTTCTTCAGTTTAAAAATACAATAAATTTTCATCTCGCCAAAGGTTTAGTGGTGCCTGAAGCTACTATGCAAAGACTTACACTAAAGCCCATACATTTGTCAAAATCTTTACTTCGACGAGTGGAAAGTGTAGCAAGAGCGGGTAGGCTAGGCTTAATGAGCAACTACATTCAGTATGACGCAGTTTACACATGTATACAATATAGTAGAAAACATTTTCATTGTACTGGCGGGCCGCAAAAAACTCGCCGTGACGAACTAAGACAGAAATCCAGAGTTGATAAATCAAACAAAAATCGAAAATTTTTAGCTTCCTGAACATGCTTCAAAGTTCCATAATACAGCAACCATTTATGTAGAGTAAATATTTTAGCGTGTTTTATTTTTATTAGCACATTTATTTTAATATTTACATAGCACATTTGATTACCCATCTAATAACCAAAAGGACACAAAATTCCTAAATTTAACGATCAGAAATTTGAGGAAATATTAAGATATGAAGAATTGGTGATTAATCGGGATAAAACACGGCGGTGCCATACAAAAGCATAAAATACAAACAACACTGGATTTTCGTCGTCGCCGAAAACATACAAAACCATTCCATTATTCCATTTATTAATGAATAAACAGGCGCAAATTTAAATTTCTAGTACCAAAATTGAACAATTTAACCGTAAAAATGTTCCGCATCAGTAAACATAATACACTGAAGCCGGCGCGTATGATGGCAGAAATGAACTTATAAACCATTAATTTACCTCCAGTCAAACTTTTGAAATTTCAAATTTTTGAGGTGCTTTAGAATTTAATGTACTGGTTAAAAATTGCTGTTACAATATTGCTGGCCCGTCCACAGTGGGGGTGTGGGGGACCCCTCACTTTCCAAATCCCCCATGTTCGTGAGATTATCCGCCAGGTCCGTAACCCCACTCGACCGAAACCCCCATGTTCAACTAAGTCCAAAAAAAATTTTATGTTTTTTGTTTGTAAATTGTTTTTAAACATTAATTACCACTACTTATAATGCTAAAATACACTCACGGTAGTAAAAATGCATGAAAATATGGAAATATTTAGTATTTTTAAGCAAAATTTATCCCACACTTTTAGTTTTCCCCCGAGAATAAACATGGGGCCCCCGAAGTTCCACCACTTTTCGGAGGGCTGTGGACAGGCCAGTAATGTGTCATAACAATCGATGTGAAACTGCAGTAAGATGATCTGCGTTTCCTGATATAAAAGTTCTTATAAGCGTGACAACTCAAAATATCAGGGCATACCATATGACTAGCTGATGGCCTGGACTTCCGTTTTGAAATTTTACGAAAGAAATCAATGACTTAAGACGAACATAAATCTAGCAAAAAATGTTATTTTTCAACAAGTCAAAAAATTGCGAATGTAACGAAAGCGCAATAACTACACTATAAGTACAGTGACATATAAATTTTTCCGAGTCACATATTTTTGGAGGAAATTTTATGTTTCTGCCTTACTACGAATTAATATAAGTAAGTGTTTAGAGTACATATCCATGCTAATAAAATTCATTTCATTATTTAAAATCACAATCAAAGGTAATACCAAACCGATTGTTCATTATGACGAAACAGTTAACACTGAAGCCGGCGCGTATGATGGTTGAAATGAGCTTATAAACCATTAATTTACCTGATATAAGTAAGAAGTTGACCCAGTCAAAGTTTTGAAATTTCAGATTTTTGAGGGATTTTAGAATTTAATGTATTAGTTAAAAATATTGCTGTTACAATAATATGTCGTAACAATCGATCTAAAACTGCAGTAAGATAATCTGCGTTTCCTGATATAAAAGTTCTTATAAGTATTAAACTCAAAATATCAGGGCATACCATATGACCAGCTGATGGCCTGGAGTTCCGTTTTGAAATTTTACGAGAGAAATCATTGACTCAGGACGAACATAAATATAAAAAAATTTTATTTTTCAACAAGTCAAAAAATGAGAATGTCAATGAGAACACAACAACACTATAAGTACAGACATATAAATTTTCCCCAGTCACATATTTTTTGAGGAAGTTTTGTGTTTCTGACTTACGAAGAGTTAATATGAATAAGTGTTTAGAGTACATATCTGTGCTAATAAAATCCATTTCATTATTAAAAATCCATATCAAAGCTAATGCCCAAACCGATTGTTCATTACTACGAAACAAAAGAAAAACTCTACAAAAATAGTTGAAAGAAAAACGAATTCGAGGACTAACCTTGAAAAGGGCGAGCAACAATTATTCCGACACATTTGGCGGCGGCGTCTTTTGCAGTCTAAATCCGCAATGCGATTATACAAAAACTACCGGATAAGATTTAATGACCAGTCGCAGGAAAACTACATGTGTACAGGTTGAAACCCGTGTACAGCAGGGCTTACAGGTATACTTATCGACATGTGATTATGTTCTCCGCCTTGTATCCAAACGGCATGGCGGCGCATTGATGAAAACAGCGAAATTATTTTGCAAACCATCGGATATCCGATTTATGAAGCTTATTCAATCTGTATGTAAAATTTATAAACAATTTTCAGCTCCAACACCCAAAACTTGGTTATGATGCACTAGTTTTGCTTAAAGCACTTTTCACAGCTGCCTTCGGTGAAAAACTAATCTGGGAGTAGCATACATTTAGCCTTGTACTTGGAAACAACGTTTGTTGATTGGCTAGAAGAAATGATGGTTCCCAAAAACGATGAATACAAAGTTATGACATTCTATGAAGTTAGAGGCACACCCAGAACGGACAGCAATATGATTTATTCAGACGCACGAATATTAATAGCTTCCGAGCACATAATATATTTTGGTTGCAGTTTGAAATTGGCGCAAAAACTGCTAAACCAGCAGAACCGTTTAATTTTGTTAAAAGTAATCAGACAATAAAGAATAATACTAATTACTAATTTTGATTACCGAATGTGATGGGTCAGTAGCGACAATTTCTGTACCAGAGATTTAGTGAGTCAATACTGATCCGAAACCCAACATAAAGAAGAAGGCAAACATTATAATATACACTCAAAGATTTTTATTTTATCCAAACTGCAGTTGCATGAATGAGATAATATAAACATTACAGCACAGGCGCGTGCAGCGATGGAACGAGTGTCTTCAAACCAGGACACCCGAACAAATCTGAGCTGTTCACAGCCAGTAGCGCTGTCATCGAAACTGCCAATTTCGGGAGATAAGTTTGCAATGTTGGCAATAGTCTGTTTGAATGCCGTGTGCTTGCGGATGTCTCTACCTGTACGAATTTATGTAGCTATTGGTTTTGCAATAAATGCAAAACTAAAAGCTATAGCGCGCTTCATGACGATCATTTGCAAGCCACCAATGAAGTGTGCACAGCAACACATTGTGATAATGTTACAGCGTTATCAGTTTTGACAAATACAGCATTATAGTAGTAACATACCCTTCGAACCATTTTTTGCAAAGCCTTCACTTCGGTGTCGCCGATTGCGGCTGTTAGTTTTTTGTCCAGTCGCTGATCAGGAAAATTTTCGTCCAGATACTAAAATTACTGCGACTATGATTAGACCACGCAAACGTTGTCTAATACCGTAACCCTAAAGTGAATAAGGAACTTTTCTCCAGCGCGATACAATCTACAGTCCTTCTAAGTGGTTTACTTTAGGAATCCCATCACGAACCAGCTAATGGACAAACTATTAAATATTTGGGCAAGTCGTAAAATGCTTAACTTAAGGACAGAAACATTGTTTTAAAGTTGTTTAACACGTCTCTTGACTTGGAGGCAGATGGTATGCAAACGAAATGTGATAAATTAAATTCCCGTTATCATTTTCTGCATGTGTTTCATGATACCTGGGCTTAGTGGATGTTACCTGTGCTTCTGGTAGTTTCTCTTTATAATTTTATATAATGACAGTAAACTAATACTTTTGCTCATAGACTTGATTTGTTTGTGCTCACTATGCTAACTTAAGGAATGTTTACTTTTAAAAACGTTTTTGATAACAGTTGCCTGTTTAATACTACAGTCCACGATACTTTTTGCAATATCTATTTCTTACTTAATGGGAGTTTCGTGTTCGCTACACATCGACAGTTCTATTAACTCTTCCCTACACTTCTTTTTATTCTCATATTGGCGATTTCATAGGTTCAACTAGTCCACATTAGGCATTTTAATATATTAAAAAAATTGTAAACTATAGTGTGTACACCTACAACATAAATTTTCTTATCGTTTTCGATTGATGCAGTGCGAATATTACGATACTTTTGGTTAGAGTGTGGTCTGATTAACTTTTATCCAAAACTGAAAATTTACTTAAATGTATTAGTTTGTTTTTAGTCTGTTAAGTTTTTGTTGTTGTTAAATCGTTTTCGTTTGAAATAGATGGAGGGTGGAGGGTCAATAATGTTAAGAAAGCGCCCGTGGCTTAAACTGAGCTACCAGGAGCGGCTCTTTTGACGATGGAGTATTCTGGAATACCGTTTAATTTAGATTTTCTAACTAGTGTTCGAAACTTCATGTATGTTCGTTGGCATGGAATATTTTCTTACATTAATGTTTATTTGCATTTCCTAATCTTTTTTACATAAATAAAATTTTAAGGGTATTCTGGGACCAGGTTATCCAGTCGCGGACCATAGTTATATAGGGCCTGACATACTAACCTGCTTCGGTTCTCACATAAACGGTTTATTAGATCATGGCCCTAACGTTTACTTGTATAACAGGGAGTAACCAGAACTCCGGTTCCGGCAAAGGGCAAGAATCATACCGTACCATACATATTCAGAAGTTTGCGAGGTATGTTCAAATTAAACCGTCCAACTCGGTAACAGAATATGGATTACGTGGAAGTACTTAGAGTAAGCTTGGTTAACATAAATTGCGTCACGCACCAGCCAGTGCGCTTGTAAACTTTGTAAACCAGTCTAGATTAAAGCAAATTGTTATCTGCAGCGCAGCCAGAAACTGCGTCCTTGGCAATTAACTGTATTTATTGAAACTGTGCGAGCAGTAACACAGTTTGTCTCATTTATAGCATTCAGATCAGTGGCGGCGGAACGTTGAAAAAAGTGGGGTACCAACTCTGTGTGCAGTCATCAAAATAAGCGAGCACCAAAAAATGGTATAAAATAGTGTAGCTGCTTGCATTATAGATACAACGTTCGCAATGATATGTAACAATTAATTCGAGAAGTGTGTAGTGGCATTCAAATGCGTAGCCGAAGTTGGGGTGAGTCAAAACTTGACTCAGCATTACCTGACTGGAGAAAAGATAGCATCAATAAGAAGAGTGGGATACTCAAACTGGGATGTTGCAAAGGTGGGGGACACTTTCATTAACAACTTAGAAGTGGGGGGCAATGCCCCCCGCGGTTCTGACGCCACTGATTCTGATTAGAAAATTACCATCACTATCATCGAACTGACTGACACGGGTTGCCTAACGCTAGCCTAAAGAGTCTCTCTGACCATTGATCAGAAACTTACATTCCAGTATTTTCTCTTAGAACCATATAAACCTGTACCTTCAAATTTCCTATAGAACAACATGTAACAAACGTTTTAGTCAAAGTAAGGTATTAGTCAAAAGAATGCTTTAGTGTACAAGGCTAAACTTGATCGCGTTTCACATTGTCATCTTGCCCACCTATACGTATACATGTGCTTTAGTTTGGGTTATTATTCAGTATTATAATGTATGAATCGGAAGATGGCCCTATGGAGGAACAAGTTGCTGCCAATGTAAATACGGTTCCTGGGTTTGCTGGATTTGATCGTTACATTGGCTAGCATCATTTACGGAATCATAACAGAGCGCCAACTCCATCGGGACGTGCACGTAGTTAGTAACCTTTCTCATTTTTATAGCTTGATAAAAAGCACCAGTCTAATCTCTTTTACATTATTTTATAATTTTTAGTAAGCTTACTTAATTGTATAACGTGGTTTACATTTTCCACCTTCGTACTTTTTACATTATATACTGTACAACGGAGCGTGTAACTCTGTTTAACACTAAATGCAAATATTACTCAAAAGACGAGCGCTAAAAATGCCCGTAACATTTAATTCATCTGAACTTATTTTCCTTAAAGGTGTTGTAATCGCTTGAGACCAACCTTTTAATAGGAAACTTTTTGCTATCTAATCTTTGGCAATAACAGGTGCGGACTGCAACGACATACTGCTTTAAATTATGACCAACAGTCACAAACAAGGTGCATGCACATGCGGACGGACGCAATTTCGTCTGAACGCGAAAGAACACAATGGTGTCCATCTGTCTCTGTCCTTAGCGTACTTACTTTTGTCAGTCATTCCAAGCAAACTACTGTACAAGCGGCTGGTGCAGTTCTTATGTTTGTTATAATTAGCACGCAACAAGCTGTCAAAGGAGGCGTAAAATTTTAGCTCATCTAATAGACGTGACATAAGTTATCACAGAAAACGACGGGTTTAGAGAGTTTATTTAACCCGTTAAACAAAATGGTTTCCTTATTTTAAAGAGGTCTCTCCACTGGTCTCCAAACTTTGGGGAGGGCACATACCTGAGGCAACGTAATTTTACCGGTGTTCTTGTTACACCGGTGCAATCGTGTGAATATGATGTATATGTGACAGATCCATTCTAAATCGTGGCGCGGCAGATAAATCTTTTACCACAGCATAAGAAAGTTTACTGAAACTCAAAACCAACACAGCTATCGTAATAAAACACTAATTTTAAGCAAATTGTGAAGTCTCGACCTTACCTACAATCTGAATTAAGTGTATGAAATGGAACACAGACGAAATGGAACGATAACGCAATTAATCGATCTCGTTTAAACGCAATTCGTTAAATTAAATGCAAACTAACATTTTTATTACAATTATTTTTTTAACGCAATCCGAATCCGTTGAATTTAAATATTTTCGGTTAATCGATCGATTTTCTTTCAAATGAAAACGATCGAAACTTCGTTCGATTTTTGATCGCTTAATTCTGGTTGTAACTGTACATGTGTGTCCGATAGCATTTGATTCTGTTAAGTTCAGAGTTGTTATTGGTGTACTCGTAATGTATAACTGTGCGTTTAATTGTATGAATTACTGCCGAGAGTTTATGAATTGTCCTTATAAATGTATATATTAATGATCTATACTGTAATTGCATCAATTATTGCCGAAATTTTGCGAATTATTGTTGTAAATGTATAAATCAATGATCTACACTGTAATTCAATGAATTAGTGCCGAAATTGTACGAATTATCACTGCAAATGTATGAATTAATGATTATCGTTGTAAAAGTATGAATTATGACAGTAATGCGCGACTAAACTTAAGGTGACCCAGCCAACCATTCTATTAGTATTTTTGGATAAAATTTGTTACGGAACGCTTTTTAGTCAATTGTAATTCGGCGTAAAGCTGTTCGCGAAGACAGTGCTCGCGATTGAAATATATCCATTTTGTGTTCGATAAAATTGAAGTTAAATTACCCAAATTTTTAAGAACGAAAATTTGTCGATTTGATTGTGACGTCACTTTAGCATTAAATTTGTTCGCCAACGCTGTATAATCCAAATTTAAATGATAATGCATCATGACAACAGAATTTCTACAAACTGAAATCGGCGAAATTCTGTTCGAACACAAGGTCTGATTTCTGGCACTTGAATTTTATATTGTCAATTTTCGGTTAGCGAAAAACCGAATGAAATTATGCCTGTTTTCCGTAATAAGGCTTTGCGATTCGATATTTGTAATGATAGAATAGGATGGTTGGCGGGGTCACCTTAAGTTTACCTCGCATAAATGTATAAAGTTATAATAAGTATAAGTAATAAAGTTATGAACATTATTGTGAATGTATGAATTATTTTCATAAAATGCATGACTAGATAATCAATCTGCTACATAATGATTGTATCAGCCAGTTTGATGATATATTTCTGGTCGGTTTTGATTGGTATCTTACCAGCCCCGTCCTGCCATATATGTCATAAGACGAAAGCAGTTGTGCATGGCATGAATTTTGAGGAAAATCTGTGAAAAATGAATAGGTGAGAACCTCGTCCAGACCGCCCGAATTCTTCAAAATTCGAGTTTACTTATGGCTGTCCGCTGTGCAGCTAACAAATTTATTGAAAATACGAAAATTTTCTTGTCAACAAAAATATCCAATTCTCCAACGTTTAATTTTAGTACACAAGACGGAAAGTTTTGATAAATAATATTTTCAAAATGTCAATTCTGAATTTTCTAAATTGAGAGTCAAGGCTGTGCCGGGTTATAACTCCGGAACGGTTGAGAATTTTTGGCAATGACTTTCTGGAGTAGAACCATCGATCTTTGCAATGAGACCGGTTCCATCCAGGTTTAATTTAAGCCCCAAAAGGACCCGCTGTGCCCACCTTGGATGCAGTAACCCCGTGAAACTCAACGGAACTTTTCCAATGAACATACGACCCATCGTTATGTTCCCCTTACTGAGCTAAACTCAAAAATGTCTTTCACTCTCAAACCCCAGTCAGTTTCCGGCCACTAGAATTTCTTTTTTTATACCGTAAACTAAGATGGTTTCACAAGAGCGCCCAGTTTCTCTTCTTCGTCTTACCCTCATGGTATTGGGTATCAAAGTGATAGGTTCGATGAACGGAGTCCGAATCCAAAGCCCGAACCTCGATTTACCTACTGGGTAAGTAGTATAAGTCACCTTTTCTGTGTCTCACTTCCATGATTGTTTCCTTTCTTATTTGTTTTTATAAATTTTGTACCATGTTTGCATGGTACCGTGACACCCGCCCTTATGTATGCATATGTACCTATTAAAGAGAGTTAATAATAAATACATATTTTATTTAAAACTACTAAATTTTAGTTAATATATATTTATTTATTATGTAAATATTATGTAACATAATTATTACAACGGTAGTACATATATAGTCAATTTTTTTATATATATACATATATATATCAGGGAATAACCGGAACCGAAATTTACCGAAATATTTTACTTCGAAATTTATATATAGTGGAAGATTATATTTATAAACAGATGAAGGAAGAAATGAAGGTATAGTGGATTTAAAATGCATTAAAAATAACTTTTACATTAAACTTAATGCATTGCGATGGCATTATTGCGTTTCTGAAACTTTGAGGAGGCCGAGGAAGCTAATAAAGTTTATTTATCCATCAGTTTGGCGGTTTTTAGACACCCAGAGCAAAAATGCCTTCCATTATACGCCATTGCGTATAATTTGTCAAATTGAAAGTGCCTGCAAAGCTTGGACGCAGAATACACACCTTCGCTCTGTCTCTAGTCTCCTCCCTTTATTACACATACGTTTGTTACATGCTCTTCTGTCTAAAGTTGAAATTATTGTTTATAAGATTCTAAGAGAAAATAATAATTAGAAGGTAATTTTCTGATCTGTGGTCAGAGGCACTGTTTAGGGTCACAACAGTGCCCGTCAGTTAGATGATAATCATGATAACTTTCTAATCAGAATGCTATAAATGAGACAAACTGTGATGCTGCTCGCACAGTTTCAATAAATACAGTTCATTGCCAAGAAAGCAGTTTCTAGCTACGTTGCAGATAACGTTAGTTTACTTCAATTTAGACTGATTTACCAAGTTTACACGCACACTCGTTGGTGCTTGACACAATTTATGTTAGCCAAGCATACCCAAGTACTTCTGCGTAAGCCATACTCTGTTACCGAGTTGGACCGGTTTAATTCGAACGTACCCCGCAGATTTATGAATGTGTAAAATAGCTGCTACAAGCATCGACTTGGCTTTGATATGTTAACAAACTCCTGCAGGTTGTTATGAAAAATTCCTACTGAAATTATGTGACCTACATACGTTTTTCAAACGGAAAATTATTTAGTTAATCTTTTCTTTTGCTTGGTTGTATTGGAGCTTGATCATTGATTAATATATATTACATATGTTTGGATCACAGATAAAGCAAAAACTGTGGAAAATTTCAAAGAAAATTTTTAAACCGAAATTCCGGTTCCGGTATGGTTTTGCCCTTTGCCGGAACAGGACTTTCGCCGGAACCGGAATTCCGGTTACACCCTGATACATTATAATAATCTGTCCCCACCGACGTGTGGTGCCGGTGCTTCGTGCATGAGTTTTCTCTACGTCACAAGACCAGGCGCTGCATTGAGTAATACTACCATTGGTTCCTGTCGCCATCTCCACCAAAAAATATCTTTGAACAATGATCCATATCTTTAATAATCTGTCGCCTCCATGTTACTCCCCGAGGTCTTTTTCTTCCGCCAAAATGTGAAGCCACCAGCACCATTTTTCATTCGGAGAATGTGGCCTAACCAACACCGCTTTTCAACTCACATCGGTTATACTGTTCGGCATTAGAAATATGCTTTCGCTTAGTTACTCCGGCTATTATCCTTAAACAATGTCGTTCAAAGATATTCAACCGGGAAATATCACTTCATTTTACGAACCACGTTTCAGAAGCGTATAATCGTACTGATCGGACATAGCTGTTATAGAGTTTCACTTCGGTGGGTGTGTCGATTTCACGTTTGCGTCATACTTTAGACAGACATCCAAAGGCTACCGCACCGGTTGATAATATCAATGCTGGAAGAATCTCAACCAGTTACCATTGAACAAAGGTAGCAGAAAGAATTTACGTTAACCAGCTTTTCGCCATTTAGATTTTTACACGTTTGCGCGCAGCAGTATGAAAGAACTTTGATCTTTTTTGCAGTTATCGTTAATCCAAACCGGTTGCCGTAGTAAATTAACCGATTGACGACCACTTGCACGTTGATCTCCGACCCCGTATGTCGTCAGCGTGTGCCAGGTCAGATATACGAAAGTCATGCCTGTTTACAACTATTCCGCAGGTTTGATTATCTAGTGTCAATGACAGAACCAAATCAACGATAGTTAAACAGCGGGATTGTATTGTTTTAGCGTTTGTAAACTCAAAAACGCACACTTGTTACGTGCCGATTCAAACTGGATACTTTTAAAGAACATGCATGTCAGGAAAGGCTAAAAATGTAGTTTCAAGAAGCCCCCAAGGCCTGCAGCAATCAACTGACTGCATTGAAACTACACGGTTCTAGGACGTGACCATCAGTTCGCCGAAGAAATGGAAAGTGCTAGTGTTGCTGGTGATTCTAATATTATTTCGACTAGCTAAGAGCACTAACTACAGATCAAAGGTAGTTCGTGAGACTATTAAAACGACTTCTGGAAATCTGATCGACGAGACTGCTCACAAAAAGATAGATGGGTAGGGTATTTGAAAGGCTTATTGAATAGACCAGCACCAGTAAATCCTATTCAAGACTTGGAACTAGAATTAAACGGTTTCTACCCAAGCACCGTCGCTGAAGTTCCTCCAAGTGTAGAAGAGGGGAAAGCCGTCATAAAGTCTATGAAAAATGGGAAAGCGGCTGGTAAAGACGGCATACTGGCTGAGCTATGGAAATTCGGCTGTGAAATTCTGGCGAGAGATTATACCAATTTACTACAGAAAACGTGGATGCTGGAGAAGATAGCTACTAACCGAAATACGGTATCCTCATGCCACTTTATAAAAAGGGTGGCCCCACTCAATGTAACAACTATAGTACGATTTCACTTATCGATATTACTTTGAAGATTCTCGAAACTATTATCTGTGACCGACCGAAGATATATCGTAACGCAGAAACTAGAGATAACCAAGCTGGTTTCCGGCCAAAACGGGGTTCTGTTGATCAGGTTTTGGCATTGAGTCAAATAGCCCAATCAAGAAATGAGTTTAAAATACTGTTGTTCATAACCTTTGTTGAATTCACTGCAACGTTTGATAGCGTAGATCGCGGTTCACTGTGGGAAATAATGGAAACTGTTGGGTTCCGCTAATGGCCATGAACATGATAAAAATGATAGACGAAGATGAAGGTACTTGCAGCAAGATCAGGGTTAACCATAAGAAAAACCGTCACTTTGCTATCAAATCGATGTATGTCAAGGCGCAATACTGTCTCCAATATTATTTAATTGGGCAGTTGTTTGGGTATTGAAAAATGCGCTAGACGAAAGAAAAGACAGTATACTTTTGAGTGATGAAGCATCTAATTTGGGTGACTAACCGATCTAACCTTTGCCAATGACATAACGCTGTTAGGGCAAAGTGCATATATGTTGCAACATATGCTGACGAAGACTGCCACGTTGTTCACGAGTCAGCCTTGCTGTTAGCACTAAGAAGATTAAAATTATGTCTTGCAACCCTACTGATGACCATGCTTGCAAGCTGGACGGTAAACTACGTGAAAAGGTGGAGTCGTTCAAGTACCTGGGCAGTGAAATAACCCCGACGGGCGACGCAGGAAATGCAATTTTGCTATGTAACTTCAAAGCCCAATCAGCACTCACAATGCTTCGTAAATTGTGTCGAAACAGCAGAGTCACAAATGGCATTAAACTTCGTATCTATACTTTATGCCATCAGTACTAATATATGTGTGTGAGACACATCCAGTCAAGGTTCAACATATAATGAAGCTAACGGGTTTGAATAGAAAGCATGGCGCCGCATGGTAAGAATATCATACAAAGACCGAATCACAAACACTAAAATCCGTAGAAGGCTTGGCATTACTGCGTTTACCCCAATACGATCCAAAAAACGAAGAATGGTTTGGCTGGGACACGTACTAAGAATGCCACCGCAACATGTCCTAAGCCATAGTTGTTACACCCAGTGCCGACGACTTGAAAAAGACAACCGGGTGGTGTACGTCTGACATTCATACGTGCTTGCTCAATGATATCAAAGCCACAATTGTCCAAACGTCACTTCGGGGAAACAACAACCAGTGGGAGCAAAGTTGGATTACTTATGTATCCAACCTAGCTGCGGACCGAGTAATTTGGAGGCAGATCATCACAAGCACGTTTGCCGTCAAAAAATAGATCCGCAAAACATCAAAAAATCAGAAATATCTAAGTATGTCTAACGGAACTTTATTGATCTTTGCCTAACTCCTGTGTGAATAGTAAAACCATCAGAGGCTGATTGTTCCTGTTACTTACTACGGGGTCATTTCACGCTACGATGGCCTTTTGGTCGTGGGGGGGGTAAAACTGGATATTTTGGCCGGTAGCACATAAACGTGCAGGGAACTGGTAAAAATGTTATTTATGCTAGGAAGCGTCATTAGTTACCTAGTTCAAACAAAAAAATTTTCGACTTCACGCACGTCGTAAGAGGCTGGACATCCACATAAGTCCCAAATTGACAAAAACCGTAATGACTAATTTTACGACCTCTTTTTTTCGGGTAGTGTCGTGGCTCCGTGTTCGAAGTTATGGCCCAAATTCTTTTCTATGCAGGATTAGTCAGGTTTATACAACATTTTTAATTGCACGATTTTCAAATCTACTCCAATCAATAAACGTTGTTCATATATCATACCTGTCCCCTGGGTGCCTTTTGAAAAAATATTAACCCAGGTGCTTGCTGTTACTTACCCAAGCGCTAGGGTCAAAACGTCGATTTTAGCACATTTGATTACCCCCCCGACCGTTGTTAGTTAGGGGTATGGTGGAGTCAGTAGAAGTCAATTAATTTGTCTGTTATGGTTCTTTCCAATCACGAGGCGAATGGTGACACCACCTGAGCTCTATCTCGCGCCCGACCTGTTGATCTCAGGCTTTTACCCACCCCCGACCACCACCAAAATGTGGAAAAATCGAACATATGATGTTATTTCGAGGAAATTTCACGCTTTTCGTTCATAATACATTTCGACGACATATGTCGCAAAATTATTTTATGAAAAAATTCTAAATTTACCCCCCCCCGACCATGGTCTCAGGCATGTACACTGGCAGTTGATATGGGCTGCCATTTTGTACCCCTCATAGCGGAAATTGAGGTATAGAATATCTTACATACCGTTTTCAAGTTGACTATGCTGGTTAAACACGGTCGAATTGGCCATCTCACATTTTTACCCCCCTCCCCCGACCACCAGCTACTTCCGGCATTCTAACATATCTGGCAAAGGGTATGTTGTGAATTTTTTTGAAGGCTAAACACTTCCCCCAGGCTAAACTATCGATATATACCTTTTATGGCCGCTTCGTTTCCATTTAATAACCGGTATAAATCGGCACCCCCGCGTTTTAAAAGTGTTAAATTTGACCCAACAATAGACATAAAAAGCTTAATTTTTGACATACGGAGTTCCGCATAACATCATTTTGACCGCGCTGACGGGCTGCACGAAATACGATCACAAAATCGAGGCTAGATGCAACCTGGAGCATACCAGAGGCCATTTTATGGTACCTTACTGAGCAGCAGGGGGTGGTATTTGGGAAACCATAGCATAAAAATGGTTAAAAATTTACTATAACGACCTCAAATTATGGATCCTTAACGTTTTTGGTCATAGGGTGTAAAAATGAAGATAATCGGAGACAAAAAGTCATTAGTCATTTTTTCTGGGGCAAAAGGACATCGTAGCGTGAAATGACCCTACGTTCCATACCTTCTCGGGTCTGATTGAGGAAAACCGAAAATTTAGATCTACCCTTGAGGCAAAGATAGCCGTGGTCGTATAGGCACTGTGTTTTGTACTTATGTAGTGCAGCGGCGTCCAGTTATTACAAATACATAAAGTAGCGTGCAAAATATTTAGGAATATTCTCGAAAAATTATTAACAGTACATGAAAAAGTATTGTGAATTTGAAGATTTTCATGGGATTTGCAAGTTTTCAGCCTAAGGGAATGCTTTTCCCCTGTAGTTTCTTTTGGGAGGGTGTAGGTTGGTGGAAAAGAAAAGGGGGCAAACGCCAGGAAAAATCGTGGGGGCATCTGGATATAAGTACCACCCCATTATTTTAATAACGGTGCAGTTAGACAAACATACAACGGGCGTGCCTTACCTGTTTTTATTTAGGTTTATATAGAGGCTAAAAATGCTCAATTTCGACATTTTTTCAATTTAGTTGTACTTAGATGAATAGATTTTCACAGTTGACGGATATCATAAAACAATGATATTTACACATCGTGCATCCCAAATGAAAAAACCCACGACTTACAAAAATGCAAAATGGTATTACTCTTGAGATGTAATGTTTCTTCAAAGCTACGAATTGCAAATTTCGAAAGATTTCGTCCTTTTAGTCACTGGAGGCAGAAATATATCCACCATAATAAGGTAAACGGCATTGAATTGCTATCAAGTATCGTGGCTGTGCTAATTTTTCGGTACTTTAAAAACAGTTCAAAGCTTGAAATAGTCACTGACAACAGCCTATCCACAATACGCCTTGTTTCGCCTTACCGAACGAGTTACTAACGTTACCACTACATACTAAAGAACAATATTTCAAATTATATAACAATGAACCAAAATTAATAATTTTCGAACCTCTTTAGTTTTCGTATTAGCATAGAAACCAACCATATTTCCACAAACACAAGCAGTGACGCCTTTATACAGTCCGGCAATCCCTTCTTGTCGATAAATGTATCGCGCTGAAAAATACAGTTGTATATAATGATACTATTGATACTATTAAAGATAGCCACAAATATTTATCGTCGTAAAAATATGAAATGACTATTCGTTAATGATTATGTGATACACCGAGTCACAAATGGAAACAACGCCCGAGCTATGCAATGTCTAGCTAGAAAACCTTAATTTCGGGTGCTGGTAATTGTGATATTTTCATGAAGACATATAAAGTTTTAATTATAGTAAACTACAGAGCTATTATTACTAGAATGCGGATCAAACACACGATTGCGTAGAGGGCAGTATCAGTGCGACCAAGCGTCGTTTATAGTCACATATACCTTTTTGCACTCAACTCATTTTTTGCCAGCCTCGAACACCTTTGAACTAGCAAATTTAGCAAATTACAGCATTAGATTGAAACCTAAAAAATCATACATAGAACAACGGGCTAGGGCATGCGGTACCATTCCAAAAAGTCTACATCGGTCACAGATACACTCAAATTAATCATTTAATCTTTTTCAGATTCCTCGAAAACCTTTTCAACCACAAATGCAACAAATTACAACAGTAGGTTGAAAATTACGGAATCATGCATGGCTCAAAGAGACGGGATCTCATGGAGTACATTACAATTCCAAAAAGTCTACATTGGTCATAGATACACTCAAATAAATCACTTCATATTTTTCAGTATCATCGAAAACCCTTATAACCACAAATCAAGAACTTAAAATATTGTGTTGAAAATGATGAAATCAAGCTTTGCTCAAGGCAGGGTGCCTAAGGATACAGTGCCATTCTAACAAGTTTTAATTGGTCGTTACTTACGTTAATTACGTTCAAATGAATCATTCACCATCGTTTTTTTAAATATATTATCTAATAGGTTACAATTCATTCTTTTGGGCCCCTACCTCCTTATCCGCGAGTCTGACAAAAAACTGTTGGTCAACAAAGTTATAGATCTTATCATGGCGTACATAAAAGATGTGCAACATTTGGGATTGCTTTTAGATATAACAACAAAGCAACTTTCCTTCGGTCAGAAAATTGAGGGAATACAATCTTTAAAAGGGGCCCACCATACTCCATGAGTGGGTTGCATAGATGTAGCCTATATGTGGTGACGGGCAGGCTATGAGCTATCATATGCAGAAGACCGCATGGGAACATCTTCATTCGTTTCTGAGATATTTAGAAAAACTAGTTGGACAGACAGACATCCACGTAAAATTTATCAGTGCGCATACAAATTAATGCTTGATCGCTTGGCTCGCTGCGCAATTACATAATACATTTCCAATAAAAACAGTGGAACGTGACATAAACATAGCTTCTAGAATTCCTACAGTCTAAATATTTCAATTATTGTGAAACTAGAATCTCCACATAATCGAAATAGTCCGTATATGGCGGAAATTTAATTACATTGTGTAAGCTAACCTGTCCATAGGATCAAAACAGAACCTGAAGCCTTGACCTGGGGCCAACAGCTACAATCTAGACACCAGAAAGACATGGTAACTGTGCCCTTACCTTTCAGGTGTCTCATAATTGTATTTTGTTATTTTGATATGCCTTTACAACACTTGTATTGTTGCATATGTATTGTTTAACTATTGAAAACTGCATGTTTCAGCCGCCAGCGCTTCATTGCATTTTATGATTTTGTTAAGAAAAGTAAAAATATAAGAAATAGCACTAATAAATTAACCATCACGTTTTAATAGACGATTACTAGGACAATACCTGAGGTGCTGCTGTAATCCGTTAAACATCGATATAAAGTAAGTATGTACGTCAGATCGAAAAAACGAATGCAATATGTTCTTGGATATTTACTTTACAACTTTGCCAAACACCACTTCTTGTGAGCATACTACTTGAACAGCTGCACAGCCGAATATGGCTCGTAGACCCATGATTGCCAGAAATGTTGATTTTACATTTCGGCATGTTATTGCCCTCATGCGAGTATCTGTTAGGTTTTACAGCACGCTGAATGCGACGATTTGTTATAGAGTGCTCATTGTTATATCTTATGTTTCAGGGGTTTCGGCGGTATGAGGTTCACTGTTCTGTTGTTTGCTTATGTATCGCGCGCAGGAGTTCAAAATTATGGTTTATCTATATAGGATTTCTGGTGTAAACTACAAATTGACAAAAACTATTTAAAATTTTCAAGGGTTTTATATGGATAAATTCGCCAAGCTGCAGTCTCTTTTTTTGGTTATGTATTAGGTTCAATCTTCAGTTGTTTGCTTATGTATTGCGCGCACGGAGTTCAGAATTGTGGTCTATTTATATAGGTTTTCTGGTGTACACTACAACTTGACTCAAACTATTCAAAATTTTCAAGGGTATTATTGGGGATGAATTCGATTTCCAAAATGTAGTCTCTTCTTTTTTGGTCATGTATTGCGTGCAGGTATCAGTAATGATCAATACCTATATAGATTTTTCGGCTAAATGCGAATTGTTTGGTTATCTAAACTAATATATATTTCATACCTGTTCAGTGATTTTGGGTTTATGGGACCGTCGGCGAACTTTATTTGCCGAAGAATTTTGTTTGTCATCACTTATTTGGTTATACTTTTGTTTTCTGCGCCTTCAGTATCGCGCAACCGAGCGTGAAACGGAGGGATCGTGGTTTCATTAATAGTTGTCATGAAGTCTAATCATCTGTAACAGGCTTTGTGTTTGAATTATTTATCACCCTCCAATCTTCTGGCGGACTTCTAGCAATGGAGGGCTCTCGGGTTCAAGTCTGGCACGGAGTTCGGTGCTGGGGGAGAGGGTTAATAGGGAAGGGTAATTATTTTATATACATTATATATAATTAAATAAAATGCATAATGTATGTATATATGTATTTACATATGTGTCGTTTTATACATATATATCTGCGTCAGTATTACTCTATGCTACGACTGATATGGCAAAAATACCAGAATTGGCTAACACTGCGCCTTGCGTTGGCCGGTAATAAAAATTTCTCGGAGTCAAAATCAAAATTTAAGATATCAGACTTTCGGAGGAGGGAAGGCCAACATAGGTCAGCGGCCGGCAATCAGGGATCAACCCCCCAGTAACGGGACCCCAAAACCTCTGGAACCCCTCAGAATTATAATGCTAGTCTCATAGATAAAGAATTTTCACCTATTTGGTATGGCACAAAACATATAATGGCCTATCTGAAGGTGCGGAAAACAACGCATACCTAATACGCGACGACAGGCGAAATTATACCCGTAAATATAGCTGTCTAACGGTCAGCTTTAAGCATCTCAAAACATCTGAACATATGGTACTGTCATGTTCGATTCTAAATCACCACACCGCTATATTCAACGCATAGAAAAACCTATGAAGACCGTTTTAAATACCTTGAAAACAATATATAACCAAAAAACTGAAGGCAGACTATATTGTAGAAATCGGGTCGTCGAACGTAAAATCCTTGAAACCGCTGTAAAGGTAAAATATGGCTAGGATTGACTCTAAGATTATAAAACCATCGTATTGAGCATGACTTATAACATTAAACAGAGTCATATGAAGTCAATAACCCTGATTGTATAAATTGCCGAAATTTGAAATGTCGCTATCTTTGAATCGAAGATGACACCGACACATATACAAAAAAAATTTTCACCATCTCTCCCCATAGCCATATTGCCGGCTCGCTCTGCTCCGTTAATTCCGTGTTAACTATATATATTTCTGTGACATGCAGAATAGTCGATATCCCTTAACTCCCATCAGGCCAGCATTATAAGGATTCGAGGCGGTATAACATCAAACATGTTACATATGATTGCAATAATATACTTTGTTATAATGACTATTGATGAAAGCATGTTCGACATTCGCTTGCAAGATACTAGCATCAAGAGTCGATCGATGATAGTCCACTCTTTCGAAGAGTGTGGTGCTCGTCCGCGTTGCCTTATTAATGCCCCCGGTACCTTGTGTCTGCTTTCAGTCTTACCTCCGCCCCTCCATCTAGGTTTATGACCCACCTGGTGAGTCATAAACATGACCATACCAACTATGTTCTTGGACCTCTAAAGTCAACCCTAGGTTACCCCGGGCTTCTGAATAAAGTCCTGCAGCGAGTCATGTTTATAATACCCCAAGTGGATCATAACGCTGAGGAAAAGTAAGAACTAAAAACACCACAACGTGCCGCGAACTTTAATAAGGTAAGCTTAAGCGTGTCACTCTAGCTGAGTCGACTATCAACGACGTTTGCTATTATCGACTATTCGTGAATAAATCTTAAGTAAAATGAAGCACGACTTTTTGCAATACGCAATTTCATTAATCAATTAATAAATATAGAACAAAAAGGTAATTAAATTACAAAAACAAATTTTGTCGAATAGCATGAACGCAGTTGTATTACGTTCCGTGGTAATGGTGAATGTAACCAACCTACAATTTGAAAAATGTCGTCTGAAATTACAATTTATCGCCAAACTTTACACATTTTGACAATTTAGTATTTTGTGGTCTTTGAGTAAGAAATAAGGCATACCATGGCTTTTTTCTACGCTGGAAAGCCGCAATGTTATCGTAACACATTTCTTGCAAACATTGTTTTTCAGTTCATCAGAAAGGGTTCCGCGAAGCTCGATTTGGAACCGTAGAAGTCATTGAGCTCACACTGGCTACGGCCTCACCCTTTCCATTCTCACATGAGAGTTGCTACATATAATTATTATACATTAAGCTTCACCAAATGTGGGAGAAGGCACACCAGGTATATAATCCATATCGCCACGGGTTCCCCAGATAGGTTCTGCCTCCACCCCGGTTCATGTCCTAAGGTACTTTTCCACGTGATTAAAAACATTGTGAGTGTTTTAAAAATGTGCGAATGTTTTTTGCTTTGGCTATATTTCCCCGTGAGACTAGAACCCATACAATTTCCATTTCTAGATTTGCTCAATTTATAATCAGTCATAAAAGTACACAATAAATTTGGCATTTTCTGACAGTTACAGTACTTAGCGTTCTCAGTGCTACAGGAGGATTCAATATATGAGGTGAGAGGGGTCAGTATGTTCAGTTCCGCCAATTACTAAGTGGAATGACCGACCCCGGTCATGTCGTCTCCCGGTATATTTGGTACTGCGGACAAGCCAGAAAACTATATGTAGTTCCTTTTGAAGGGATTATATTTTAATTAAATTCACAATAATTGAGACGGACGGAGCGAAAAGAGCTGTGTTTCTTGCACTGACCGCAAAAGGGAGAAAGGTTGTGAAAATTTTTTTGTTGTTTGTCGGTGCCGTTCATAGCTCATCGTCGCGTAGGTTTCGATAAAAATTTGTTAGATAGCAAATGCGACGTGTCGTTTAGTTAAACAGGAACAGTCCCAAGCCGAAAATGGCAAAAAATGTTTTCAAAGGTTCTTTTTGCCAAATCTGCTCATACGGGAACCAGTGTTAGGCAGCCCACATCTCGTAACGTATGCGTTGTATCGAAAAACGGAGACCAAACAGGTTCAGCTCATCGAGAGCTATAACTTTGCTGAACAGCTATTTTTGTGGGATACTCCATGGATCACTGTGGGCCCGAATATGGTTCGTCGACCCTTTGCAGGAAATATCGATTTTTCTTATTTCGGCACGTTATTGCGCTTTTTTACCTCACAGAGAGTGCCTATCATGTTATGACGCAAGCTAAATAAGATGGTTTTGTTTTATGGAGTCCAACTTTACTACATTATATCTTTCAATGGGATTTCAACAATTTCGAGTGTTTTATGGTCGACGAAACATATTTCCAACAATATACATGAGGCATATTTTCATTTGTTTGGTCATGTGTTGCTTGCAGAGCATCAAGCATGTTTTATATATAAATTTTTAGCAGAGAAGAATCGGAACCTTCCTTTTAAACCGCATCCGGAAGCGGAACCTGGTATTCGAAATTATATATAGTATATAAACAGATGCAGGAAGAAATGAAGGTACAGTGGATTTAAAACGTAGTAAAATTTTTTACTACATTTTATTGCGATAACATTATTGTCTCTTTTGAATTTTGAAGAGACTGAGGAAGCTAATAACGTTTATTTATCGATAACAGTATGTCGTTTTTGGGTCCCCGGAGCAAATAAATACCCTCCACTATACGACCGTGCGTAAATTGCGTCAAATGTGCTTCCAGCGCATGAAGCGTAAACTAAACACGTTCACTCTGTCTAAAACCGCCCCCTTTAATGGACATACGATTGTTACATGTTATTCCGTAGGAAACTTTAAGTTATTGGTTTATATGGTTCTAAAAGAAAATAAAAGAATGTATACAATAATTTTCTGGTCAGTGGTTAGAAACAATGTTTAGGCTAGCGTTGGTTAATCCGTGACCTCAGCTAGATGATGATGAATTTCTGATCTAAATGCTATAAATGAGATAAACTGTGATATTGCCCGCACAATTTCAATAAATACAGTTCATTACCAAGAATGCACTTTCTGGCTGCGTTGCACATATATATGTTAGTTTACTCCAATATAGACGGATTTACAATGTTTACAAGCGCAATGGTGACGCTTGACGCAATTTATGTTAGCCAAGCTTACAGCTAAGTACTTCTAAATAATCCTTACTCTGTTATCGAGATGGACGGGTTAATTCTAACATACACTGCAGACTTCTAAATGGCTAGAATAGCTGCTACAAGCATCGGATTGACTTTGTTTTATTAACAAATCCCTGCACGGTCAAGCTGAAAAATTCCTATTGAAATTATGTGTCATACTTACGTTTCACAGGGAAATTTGCAGAGTTAATCGTTTCTTTTGTTTGATTGTCTTGGAGCGTAGTCATTATGTTCAACTTTTTTGGGTCCACCAGTGGGTCTGGACCCAAATATTTTTACCTGGACTCAAAAATTTTTTGCTAGACCCAGGGCAGTTTTGGCTTCGGCGACATAGGGTCCGCTAATAAATTCTATTACAAAATACAGGCTTTCAGCCGTTTGCGCTTACATCTGTATATAGTTGCTTGCTGCCGGTTCCATGGTTGGCCCTCATCGTTTATCCTGGCTTGAGACAGACAGAGAATCATTTATATATTTGTAATTATGTAATAATGTCAAATTCCGTTTTGAAATTACGTTTTTTATTGTGTAGCATTTTGTGAAATTTGTGAAATTGTAAGTCTAGACCCAGCGTTTAAGGACTGGACCCAAAAAAATTTGCTGGACCCAGGGTCCATTTTGAAAAACCCCGGTGTATATATATTGCATGTTTGGACCACAAAAGAAGCAAAAATGTGTAAAATTTTAAACAAAATTTTTAAACTCGAATTTCGGTTCCGGTATGGTTCTTACCTTTTGCAGGAACCGCAACCGAAACATGATTTTCGATAGAACTGGAACCAGAACCGGTAACTCCCTGGATTTTACACGTTGGTTTAGCTATCTAGACCACAATACCAATATTCCATTTCAACTCATAAGCCGTTATGGATTTACAGTCGATCAACCCGACTTCCAAAATGTCGCTTCTCTTCGTTTGTTTGATATTGTATTGCGTGCAGGCCATGAAGAATGGTCTGTATACAGGTTTTAACAATGGTTAATATTATGGATTGCGTCAAGGGTCAAAGAACTGGGTTTCCAGAATATAGTCCTGGGACCCCCATTCGCTGAAAATTTTGCCAGGGGGCATGAACCAAGGGGCCCCCTGGTTTTTAACCGTGAGGCGCCCGATTTTGCTAAGAGAAAAACGGTTAAAAATCGTGTCAGAAACACTGCCAAAACGCTTTTGCTTGAGAGAATTTCAGAGACTTTATGCAAAGATTTTGATAAAATTTGAGAAATTTTTGGCTTCAGAACGGAATTTTAGTACAAATTTTGATCAAATTTTTTTGTACTTTGGACCGATTGGAAACAAAAAATATCCAAGAGGCGGTGAACCGGAGGGAACCCAAAATTTTGCCAGAGGGCATGAACCGGGGGTACCTGTTCTGAATCAAGGGGAACCGAAAAATGCCAAGGGGCCCCCACCCCCAATTTGGAGAGCTCAGTAGTGGGCACTTGTTTAGTTGTGTATTGCGTGAAAAAACATCAATGATGGCCCATGTCCATTTAGTTAGTTTTTCGGTAAGCTGAATACAATGGTTTGGTAACTGGTGCCCAGCACGTATATTTCATGGGTTTTCAGTGGTTTTAATACATTTTAAGTTGAGAACAAGTTTGGAATGTAGCCTGTCCTCAGTTTTTTGGTTATATCACTTTCATGAGATTTAGGACAATATATATAAGTGTTTAGCGTAAGTCAAGCAGAGGAGCGTAGCGCTATATCTTTAAATAATAACAGCTTAGTGCGGGGGATTCGGAGAGAATGGAGGGAAGGCGGCAGCACCTGCTTAGTCTTAGGCTTAGTATAACTTAGACTTAGTATACACTTCATATAAGGGCTTCGTATATCTAGGACGGCACAGCTTGAAAATAGCTCACGCCCCTCAGCTTAGCCTTGACCGGTTGTTCGGTACTTTGAATACGAAAGTATGGTCACCAAGAATCCAACACTAGTTTCTCGGGGTGAAACAAGGCGAGAGTGATTTCATTTTTAATTTATCATTTTGTTTAATCACTTGTAAAGGCTGTGTCCGATGTTTATATCACCTCAACAGCACCCTACTTATTCTAAGCTTAGTATATACTTTACATAAGCGTTTAATTTAGGCTAAGACATGGTATATCGAGAAGGGCACAACCTGCATATAGCTGATGCCCCTCAGCTTGACCTTCGCCGGTTGTTCGGCACGTTAAATACGAAGTGAGGGTATGGTCACTAGTATCTAGCAAGTGAGGGTGAAACGGGGCGTGCGGGTTTTTTTAATTAAATTTGGTTTAATCACGTGATAAGGCCGTGTTTGAAGTTTATACCACCCTAAGCCCTCTTAAATCCTGAACCTATTGAAAATCCTAAAATTTGTATCAAGTAATAGTTTTTGAAAACAACTGAGCACGTCTCACGTATATATTTGTGCTAGACTGTAAATAAACAAATCATTGTATTCAACCTTAATAATATATATTAATTCTTGATGCCCTGTACATCAATACTAATGAGATAAATGAAAACGCGAAATTTGGAAATCGGATTCGTCGACCGTAAATCCTTGAAACTCCATGAAAAGGTATAATATAGTCAAGTTGGACTCTAGATGGAAACACTATCATATTAAGCGTGCTTGTTGTAAGGTAAAACAGCCAAAGTGTCGACGAACCATATTCGTGCCCACATCACTAGAGAGAGGCCCCATAAAATAGTCGTGGTCAGCCATAAAATAGTAATCTCGATGAGCTGATAGATAGAAGTTCGAAACACTGGTACCCATACGGCAAAATTTGGCAAAAACATTTAAAAACGTGTTTTTAGCCATTTTGACCAGGAAGATGGGTTCGGAGCTTTTCGTGTTCAACTAAAGGGCATGACGTCATCACTTTTGCTATCGAGCACAAAAATTAGTTTAAATCTGTCCATTCGAAAATGAGTCATGAACCACACTGGCAGACAAAAAACAAATCTTGACGATTTTTCCACCTAGCGCCCTCAGTAGAAACTCCGCTAAATCCGTTTTAACAACGGTAATAGTTATTCAGTGCATTTTAAGCAAACTCGATCTGATTATTTGGCGAAGAGTTGTTTTCTGAGTCTTATATAACTATTATAGATTTTGCGACACGCATAATAGGTGGTGTGTTTAACTGCTATCACACCAGCATTATAAGGCTTCAGGGGTTCAACAGGTCTTAGGGTGGCAACACATGACACAAAAGACATATTAAAGGTGTTTACAAATAATGACAACTACAGCCGAAACCACGCTCACACTGTTTCACCCTCGCTTAGAAATACAAGTAGTAATTCTTTCCATTAAATATATATAAATACATAACAATGCACAAAATACATACCAAGCGAAAATCCATTAGGCAAGTAGTACGTCTCTTTACCAAAAAAGAACCATTGTCGACCGCGCCTTACCGGCAGAGGCTCGTAGCCGAGCTAAAGATATAATCGCAGTATGCTTGGAAATATTGTATTATGGCCTGCTCTATACAATTTTGTAATACATCTTTGTTTTACCTCAATTAGTAAACTTTCAATCTATTAATTCTAAACAACATCCCATCAAAACATCCTGCATACTTTTATCAAAATTGTAAACGCAATTTTTTTCAATAGTGAACAACTATTTGGAAAAAGTGATAGACTACCGTATCACGTCAGCCAGAGTTGTCGAAGAATAATCGAGCAGTGAGTAACGGGATCCGAATTGTGCCGAACTTCGATATTTTGCCGGAAGCAGAACCTGGTCTTACCAGTAAGGTAAAATTAAAAGAAGTATTAACGAGCTTCTTGATTTCAATGGGTGAATAATGAGCATATACGGTTAGCTTCTTAATTTTAGTGGGTGAATAATGAGCATATGAAGCTACTAGTGAAACACAATGGTTTCATTGTTTCAAAATATGTTGCATGTTTTGCTACCCATGTGAGGTACTGCATGGGACTACAAATGATAAAATAGGGCAACAAAATTGCGAAAGTTTGGCACTTTTTTCAGTTAATAGCTGTACTTTGATAGCCGCATCTGGCTAGCCCACAGTGGGACAGGGCGGTGGGGGGCCAGCATTTTCGGCTGCCAAAAACAAGGTACTTGCGGGCTCCTACCCACCCGGAAAATTTTCGGGTACCCCCGGCTCAAAGGCCCCTGCTGAGAAAAATTTACGTCTACACGCGACAAAATCTGGCAAAAAAATTGCTCCCCCCCAACAAAATGCGGCACCCACCGGAGGGTGAGCGTTTCGGAAAGAATTAGGACACTATATACGTACCACGAAAATAATTTTCTTAAAATTGCGATTAAAATTGAAATATTGTGATTTTATAAATTAAGAAAGTTACCGCCTACGTTGTTGTTATTAGGTTACTAATAACAAGTCCTGTATGATTAGGTGAAAAATATTGCTGGAAATAACGGCAAATATTTCACTTCCACAATAAACCAGAAAAGTGAGCTGTTTTCCAAACTTCTCGGCTCATAATGTTAGGATCCGCCAGTTTGCTAAAAATTCATGATGAAAAGCCGTGTAACACTGTCACATGTATCGCGAATTAGCGCAAGACGACAATTTGGCCGTTGTCACAAAATTTAGCAGTTTCTCGCACCACCTGTGCCTCCACATAGCAAGTACGCCCACCTGTGAAACGAAACCACTAATATGTGCTGCAAATTACAGCCACTGATTCTTTTAAGTATATGGTCTTGCTCTGCATTTAAAACGGGCTTATCAAACTCAATTTAGAACCTCAAAATAGGCAACAAACACAGACTAGACATGCTTACCCAAGCCTTATTACCCGCCACCGCGTAAATTACTGCTGTTAGCCAGTCCTCAGCAATGAAATATACTCGAAATTGTCTTATGTTGTGGCATAAGCATGAGATTTAACTGATAAAGTCACATTTCGGAGTAAATTTGTCGCAAGATACTAAGCAGGAACCGTTCGGCTCTAGCTTAAATAACGACATGGTTAATTAATCGTGGACTACGGACTACTTCAAATGTTATCTGGCTTTCACAGTGATATTTTTTGGTGTCCCACAGTTCACACACCTGGTATTTGTCTGTACGAGTAAAAATAGGCCAATTTTTCCCTAATGGAACCGCAAAACTCCCTGAATTGTTGCCCTGTAGGGCAAAGCCTCATTGAAATTGCCATTAGTTTATAAAGTTCCCTATTTACTGCGAATTATTATGGTATATTTACAGTGAATCGACAATCTATGCTATTTGCGCGTTTTTAAGTCCCCCAGTTCGACCTGCGGAAAACCTAATTTCTCGCCCAACGCAAGTACTTAAAAGCCAGTATGGGAAAGCAAGGTTATTAATGTGCCGATGTTTGATCGATTAGCGTTATTCCTTTGTGCCTTATAAACTTTAGTAGAGGCCTACATATCTGGCCTGTCCATAGTAGGGGACCCCTCCTCACATTCCAAATCCCCCATCTCCGTGACATTTTCCCCCTGTGCGTACGCACTCGGCCTGAAATCCTCCATGTTCAAATAAATCCAAAAATTGTTTATGTGTGAAAATTTATGTTTTTTGCTTGTAAATTGTATTTTAAACACTAATTATACAAAAGACAACCAACCAAGTCTGAGCGAACACAAAGACAGAATATATTTCTGTTTATGTTATAAAATAGCGTCAAGAATAATGTTTCTGTTATCGTTTAGCGTGTTAACTAATTTTGTTTGGTATCATAACAGACTTTGATCGCGCTACACAAATATCTAAAAGATGTGAAACCAGGACTTCGATTCCGGCAAAAATTAGCCGAAACCGGAATTCCGATTACTCCCTGTAATCGAAGCATGCATACAATTTTCGACAGAGAAGCTCTGTTTTACAATTCGTTATTAAAGATTTTACAGGGTGGGTATCCCAACGTGGCCTTTAGCCTCTTGGCTAACAAAACTGCGTAACGCATGTCAGCTGGAGTACGAGATTTCATGATTATGACACGCGCGTCGATCACCACGGTTGCACACGGACACTATCCTACATGTCTTACAAAGTGGAAGGATGGAGCTCGCAAGAAGTTCGAGTTCACCTCAAGATTTGGGCGGTTCCAAAGGTTATGTATCCCAACGAATATTTCCCTAAGCCTGCTGGAATACGCATTATTATACACAATAAATATGGAACAAAAAACAGCATGCATGTTATAAAGATATAGAAAACACGACAAAAAGCAATTACAGAACTCTCCTCCACCTTATGGCCCCGTTTTCCCCATACCATAGCTGGGTGAAATCACACCGGTACCTATTTCAGGTCTCAACTCAGAGAGCCCAGTATTCTGTTGTTGTGGAGAAGCTAAGTATGCAATCTGGCTTCCACCTAGCTGTGGGAGAGCTGCGCCGTACAGCTCCCCCGGTCTCCTCTAGTTCGTGGGGAGAGATTTCTCGGATTATTCCCACTCATTATTTTGTCTCCTCACGATACATGAACCCGAGAGCGACCACCGTACTTGGTCTCCCCATGGTACAGGTACTACCAACCGAACCTGTGATGTGAATGTAGCTCAAATTTTTTAAATCCTAAAACTAGTACTATGATGCATCTCTTAATTCGAAGAAAAAATGAGCAGGCATATAAGCAAAAATTATCTAGCCCGGGTAGCCGCCGCAGCATATTTGTCGACTCCCGGTTCAGACAGTACCCCATAGTTGGGCTCCCCGGTTAGACCGCAAATAAATTTAAACTCCGCACAAAACTCTCATAGTTATTTATATATACGCTATAACGAACAATACGGTATACCTGAATCAAAGTCTTGGCATGTTGCAGAGGATGTAGCAAAGCGCCGACTCCCATTCCATAAAACGCATTCATCATTTTGTTGTGTTTTCGCGTTTCGTCGCGGTCTTCTTTCGGCAATTGTCCCCCACCCACGTTGCTCGATGGCCGCTGCATAATGCTAATACAACTAAGTTTGTGTAGGTATGTGTTTGTTCACTAAGAAGTTATTCAATGGAAATTTGAGGTGAATACAAAGGTAAAGAACACTATAGTTTGTAAAACAAAACTCTACAATCTTTACCCTGGTGAAATAGTAAGATAAATTATTTGCCAATGTTGTTATTTACGCTCTATCAATGAATAACCGAATACATAATATATGTTACATATGTTATGTGTATATTATTGAAATGAAATTGAAAATGCTGTAAACAACACGGGGAGTGCCGATATCATTTTGCCAAATTTTCGACCCCTACATAGTCGTAACATGAGACATAAGTGGTGTTCTTGCAATCGGTCATGTATACATTAATCAGTTATAATGCATTAATACTACTTAGTGATAAGAAGGGGAATGGGCACCTTATCGAGATAGCCCAGTAATATTGTGATATAGGTCGGATGGTCCGTACATACATCTGGAATTTTTGAATATAAACAATCATATCCTAAAATTTGACATTTTATTTAAGCTTCAAAGACTGTATGCTGTACTTTGCCATTCACTACTACAGCTCAATTTTATGATGTACGTATTAAGGATTTAATATAATGCATAATGCTTTTGCACAAAGTCCACGACTAAGTTAACAGATTTTAGTTTCCGTCTTAGTCACTATGTGGCGTCGAAGAGCTTGTTCACGCTACTGAAGGAAAAGGCATTTTTGCGGATATATTCTGTACGGATTGCAACAGTAAATATATTACTCAGTCTTATCTCAAAACTTTATGTAATGGCTCCAATCGCTGAGTTTCAATTATTAAAAAATTGAATTATCAAAAATGACGTAAGTACATATCTTGCTGTACCCCATTATGCAGCCTATTTTACCGATGCATAATATCAAACCGTTTCAAATGTGTAAGGTAGAATTTAGATGTTTAGCACGTCTGCTGTCGTATAGTATAGGTACGCTATTTCTATATCTAAAACATAATCAGGGGTTGCACCCAGAAACGTTTGCAGTGGGATTATTACAATTATGACTGTCTATATTTGGCGTCGCATTACTTGCATGAATTATGTGTGGTAGCTCCCATTTCGCGGGTAGTGCTATAGCGTGTTCATATATTCATGTTAGTTATCGGGACCTACAAAATTATAATATACATTTAGTGTTTGATTAGTAATGGGCAGCTAGCGAAGTGTATATTTCAAGATTTAGATCATTAATAATTTTACGTTCGTTATTCCTACGACCAGATTTGAATTTCACGAACTGCCGCTCGCTAACATATATAGCAAATGCTGGTACCTGGTACATAAAGCAGATCAAAATAGCAGTGAATAGCTTAAATTTTAACCCATAAGTGTTGAAAGTAAGTCCGTCTACTCAGGATAGACAGACGATCTCGGGGGTGGTGTGGGGAAGTTAAGAATTTCTCGGGCTCCTTATTTTTCCCAACCTCGTTAAAATTTTCCCAAAGTTTTGCGGCACATTTTTACTAGTTTCCCCTATTTTAACCAAGTTTCACTCTATTTAGGCTATATCGTCGCGGGGGCCATACATGATTAGATGAAGGGTTCCCCACCAGCCCTGAGCCTTTCCCCTTGCGGGAAGTGTCGCCACCCTGCTCCCTGACAGGTCGTGTAACAGCCCTGGTAGTTCCGAACACATAGATGCTGTTCCCTACCCTCCCCATTGGCGACCTCAGAGCTTGCGCATGTACGAGTAAGGCGTAATATCATACTCAGCTACAAAATTTTCTTTATGGTGACACGCTGCTGGCAGCAGGCAACCCCATCCACTTGCAGCAGGTTTTTCTAACAACACAAAAATCTAATAGCCAATAATTTTTCATACTGACGTTTACGGCTGGCAGTAAAGAACACTTCCATTAAGTCCATTATCCATCGGTGTCGAAGATCTGTCTGTTTGCGCGGTAGATCGTAGGCAAGGAGATGTCCTTGGGCAAGTAAACTGGTTCGGAGACTTCGGGTAGAGTAAATATAGCTCGGGGTTAGTACCCTACCCCCGCATCGACACCTAGTATTCTATAATTGAATGCTTATGAAGATATATGGTCGAATTGCGTAGATGGGAGGTCCTCCCAGGAAAGATCAACCGGTCGGCGGGGATGGATAAATTTTTGAATTTTTTGCGCCTCGAAATTAGCTTAAAACTTCCCTCAGCTTTTGTGAATTTCCACAATGTTCCCCATTTTCTTCCGATTTTTGAAAAAATTTTTCCGCGAGCCTTGGCTACAGGGGGATGGGTGGTGGAAAGCGAAGCTTTAGGAGCTTGGCTATGGTGACGCTCTGAAAGGGTATGAGCCTCGGGAGTCGCCGTGGCCAAACTTAGGCCTACCCCTGTCCCATATGAACATTGTTTCGCAAACATGCTGAGAGTCACCACTCGCTAATACGACATAGCGAAGCCACGGCGCACACAAATTAACGTAAATCAGTCATTATGTCTATGTAACAGGTTGCCGTATGCCGAAGAAGCTGCCGAAGGCATGGAAGATGTCGTAAACAGGGCCTGTGTTACTTTATCATTTCTTGTGCATTATACATACTGCGGCATGTGGCTTATGTCTATTAAAGAAACTGCGTTTGTTTCGCGGACATGCGCACAGTTATCACTCGATATTGGGACATAGCTAAGCCACGGCGCACACAAATTAAATTAAGTGAGCCATTATATTTGTGTTGTGTTTATGTAACACGTTACCATATGCCAAAGAAGTGCTGACAAAGGCATGGAAGATGTCTTAAACAGGCATGTGTTATGTTTTCATTTCTTGTGCATTATACATTGTGCGTCACGAAGAATATTCCATTTTTATTTTATGTTTCTAACAAAATTATGCTCACCGGTCCGGCCCCGTCCATGTCTATCACTGTCTTTGTAGATATTTGTCACACCTTTGTCGTGTGGGGCCAGAAATAATGCCGCTTCGATATAGCGACAGTTTCGATTTGATCAGTGACTGAAAGAACGCGGAAAAAACAGCCCAACCACAGTGTCAATAGCGCGTTTAGAAGCCGGAGTCGTGGAGTCTTGATTTAAAAATATCTGTAGTTGGTGCCGAAACAACAAACTCGGGTAGATCGTTCCAAATGCCGACCACGCGTACAGCAAATTGAAACTTTCGATAATTGTGTCTAGCAACTCGGTTTACACGCAGGTGGAGATAATGACGACGAAGCCCACTTGAAGGCGCCAGTTCGACCAGGTTGTTCCATTTGAAGTCCACAAGTTTATGTATCAACTTATGTAGTAAAATAATATCGGCACGCACACGACGGAGACGTACGGAATCGATACCTAACCACTGCAGTCTATTTTCATATGTAAAATTTCGTATTTCTGGAACAAGCTTTGTAGCCCTACGTTGCACAGATTCAAGCAGTACAATGTCTCTTTCCAAATATGGACTCCATGCACAAATCGAGTACCCTAAAATCGGTCTTACTAACGTAAAATAAAGGGACAGGAATGTATGTTTGTTCCAAAAACGGATTGTTCGGCGCATCACACCAATCACGTTATTAGCAGATTTGACAGCCCCAAAACACTGCATGGAAGGTTTAATATCTGTTGATACCACAACACCCAAATCTTTGCACGAGGCGGCATTTGGTATACACCCGACATGTAGTATTGTACATTTGGGTTTGTTGATCCAAAATGCAAACAAGAAAATTTTAGAACATTGAAGCTGAATAACCATGTAAAAGAATAGACATCGCTTAGCGAGGACAAGTCTTTTTGTAAATCATTTGTGTCGGTCTCAGGTAAAACTCGGTGGATGCGACGTACTAATTTCGTATCATCAGCAAATTTGAAAACTATTGACGACACATATTCATCAAGGTCATTTACGTAGTATAGAAATAATATAGAACCTAGCACTGTACCCTGTGGTACACCAGACAATGCAGGACAAGAATGTGATCGGATGCCATTTACTATAACTTGCTGAGACCTGCCAATTAGGAAAGCTTTAATCCAATTGAGTAATTTACCACGTATCCCGTAACCATGGAGCTTAACCAAAAGACGTTCATGCGGCACACGAACGAAAGCTTTTGCCATATCTAAGTAAATGACGTCGACAGCATCACCGTCATCAACTATGCGATTAATCGTATCTAAATACTGAATCAGCTGCATTTCACAAGAACGCTTTTTCATAAAGCCATATTGGGAGCTGTGCCATATGTTATTCGATTCAGCATGACTTATGAGCACTGACGCCACCAAACGTTCCATCACTTTTCATACGCATGACGTTAAACTAATAGGTCTATAGTTTGATTTTTCTGAATGAGAACCAGATTTAAAAAGCGGACAAACGTAAGCCGTCGTCCACGTGGTTGGGACTACACCAGAATCAAACGACTTCTCAAAAAGCTCCGACAAAGGCGCAGCGAGCACAACAGCACAGTTTCGTAAAAAGCAATTTGAAATATCATCTGGACCTCTCGCTGAGGAAAACCTCAATGTTGAGAGAACGTCATATACCGCCTCAACAGTAAAATTTACAGTTTCAGCCGGGGTGGTAAACTTTGATCGGAAAATTGGCAACTGTGAATGATCTTCACGTACAAAAACTGAGCAGAAAAAATAATTTAGTTAATCAATCAATCTGTTTTGACATCATTAGTATCCATGGTTGTGACATTTGTTGTTGTTGCGGTTGCCGTAATCGTGTCGGTTGATTATTCCACCGTTGTGGACACCATTAAATTTGTGGTCTTTGTGCCCTCGGTTGTCATATTCGATGATGAATATTTGGTCTTATTTGGGTTCTATTAGTTTGATTCGGACGATTTTATTGGATCTCTCGATACATTGACCGCTGTTCGTTCGTACCTTGTAATCCTTCAGTCATTTGTTGAACCAAGTTTTCGATTGCTTTGGATTTCTCAAATAAATATCATGAAAGTCCCTTCTTTTGTCGCATATAAGCGATGTCGGATTACGTTCTTTAATCCTGTTATCAGTGCCGATTTAAGAAACTCTTCAACGATTAAGTCGGGTACGCTTTTCGTGGTCAGATTTCGTGCTGCGTAAACTCGTAGCTCATCCACGAAGTCTTTAACTAGTCTTGTTTGCCGTAGGTTTTGCCATTTATTCATGTGGTTCGTCAAACTTTTTGATCAACTCGCTATAGTTGCATAATTCTTTGGTTTTTTCTAGTGCCAATAATTCTAGGTATTCCTTTGCTTTTCCTCGCATCTTTGCTTTGAATACTCGGAGTTTTTCTTGTGCGTTGTTCGTCGTCAATTCCGTCTTGAGCCAATGCTTTTTCTAATTCTGTGCGGGATTTTTCGAAACTCGTCTCGCCCTTGTATGCTTGTAAATTCCGCACTTCATTCTCCATTTTGACCATAATCGCTTGACCAGTAGTTTGTTGCATTGTATTCGGTACTTGTGGTGATTCTTTGGTCGCTACTTAGATCAGCGCTTCAATCAATTGTTGGTTCGTTGTTATTAGGTCATTATTTTGTTGACCTTGAATGTTAGTTTGATTCGTTGTCGCTTGCTGTGATTGTTGATAGTGATACACATATGATGTTGTTGTTGCTAATGGTACGCCATGGTTGATAAGCGAATTATTTGTAATAAATGAAGTTTGATTTTCTTGTCGGGCTATTAGTGTTATACCGTAGCATTCTTGTGCCCCGCTTTGTGTTACATCGGTTGTTATTCCTCGATATTGACTCCAGGTATTCGTTGTTTGGAACGTGCCACAATTCTTTATCATATACGAGGTCTGTACTTGATTCGTCGTTTGTTATGCCAAAGTTTGTTGTTGCATGCGATGTTTGTACTTGATTCCATGCATTCACCAATTGGCTTGTACTGATTCGATTTGCATTGGACTGCACTCAATTTATATATATCGCGTTTGTCATAATTTATACCAATTTGTTCACTATTTGTATTGAATTGATCACCGTTTATATTAAGTCGACGTTGGTTTGCATCGGCTTGTTCTTTATATGCCCCGTATTGACTTTGGTTAGTATCAACCCGGTTTTGTTTTGTACTATACTGTTCATTGAATTGTCGTTGGTTCGCCCCGCATTGATTTGGGTTTACGCTAATTCGATTGTAACTTGCACCAGATTGACCATAGTTTACGTTAAATCGTCCTTGATTTATGTCGATTCGTTCTTTATGTGTTCCTAGTTGGTCATAATTTGAATCGTATTGATTACACTTTTCGTTATACTGCGGTTGGGTCATACCAAATTCGTTTCGATTTGTATCAATTTCATTCACCGAATTGATCTATATTTGCGCCAATTTGATGTTGATGTACATTTGATCGTCTCGGATTTGCTCCAATTAGGTTTTTATTTGCGCCAACTTGCGAGTCGAATTTTATTTAAGCCAGTTTGGGTTTGATTTACCGCGGTTGCTTTATTATTCGTGTACGATTGCTGTTGTTGTTGTTCTTGCACTTAATTTCGACTGTACTCTGTTCTATATTAACTATTCCTTGATCGCCAGTCCTAGTTGTTATTGATTGCACTTGTCCCTAGTTATTGTGGCTCGGCGCTGTATATACTTGACCCAAACTAAAGGGGCCGTCATATTCTACCCCTGTATCATAATCTTCGGTCGATAATCGTTTTATGTTCCTCTGAGTTCGACTGTTTTTGTTGCGTATCATCATGTTGTCGCACTAATGTTTTTTCGTCCTCATCGATACTTTGCGATTTCGTCTTCGACTGTGCCAATGGGATCTCTAGTTCGTTTTGATCCAAGCTTTGGAATACTTGTAATTCTTTTGTTAAATTCACATGTCTCGATATAAATTGTAACTGTTTTTCTTTTTGTCGTTGTAATGTTTGTATCGTTTCCCGGATTTCTTTTTCAGGATCCTCTATATTTGCGAACAGTTGTTCGATACTTGCTTCTTCTTGGAATGTACTGGTACCGTTTCTTGCAAGCCTTCTTTGGTATATTGCTGTTCTTTTTATTTAGGTCCCGGTGTATTTGAGTCGAATTCTTGCATTATTTCTTCAAGTTCTTTTGTTGAGTTGTTTATCATTTCTTGTGCCTTTTTACTTGATGTTTGCTCCTCGCTAACGACATTATTTGGTTTGATTGGCGATGGTTTTTGCACATTCACCCCAGGCGGCGTTCTTTGGATGTGGCATTTTTAATACTTTTTATGTTTAGGGAAGGCTTACGTAAATCGTGCTGATTATGTGCCAAATAGTTTTTACTACAATATAAATAAATTGTATTTCGGCTTGTGCCTTATTTAGGGTTGGGGTCAATTTTAATTTTTGAAAAATTTTACTGACCAATGATATTTTGTTACTACAGTTCTCCGATTTTACACGACATCGTTGTCAGCATTTAATGATCCAAAGAGGGGTCGGAGCGTATTTTTGTTTTGACGGCTATTAAAATTTGACGCCTATTTGTTAATATTAAAATGTGACAGGGCTCTTCACCTGAAGATGTGCTGTTCGAGGTGTGGCCAGTAGTACGCCGGCGGAGATAATAGGCGTTGATTTATTTGGCGCGTGCCTATTGCTCAACTGAGACTCTTTTCAATTAACGTTGCAGGGTTGCTCTGATTATAATTCCAATACAAAGTCAATCAAGGCAGTATTAGAATATTTATTTAAACTTAGCAATTGTAAACCAAATATTGATTTTTAAGCGCCACGCTAATTCTAGCCACAATACGTATTACTATTCGCACCGCCTATTCAATTCGGTTATTCAATATTTTAGCCACTTGCTTCTTAGTCACACCGTAGAATTCTGTTACTGACCAAGCCTTTCTATCCAACTTTTCTAACTCATGTTTTGAGTGACCTATTATTCTAATTACTTGTGTGTCTATATTATGATTGAGGTTAACACATGATTACCAATTGGCCTGTTGTGAGGTTTGTACGTAGCCTTCCGGGCGGCTAGACCGGTACGTTTATTTAATTACTTCAGCGTAAGGTCTTAGAATTACGCTAATTACATCCCTTATAACGCCAACAGTATCCGGACGACTTACTGCAGGATACTGAAACTCTATTATTTTTCCCTTGTGGGTTTGTATGTAGCCTTCCGGACGGCTAACCCGTACGTTTATTTAATTACCTTGTCCAAAGGTCTTAGAATTACACTAATTATATGCCGTTATATTAATGTTCTCGTCCCTGGACGGCTGACGAGCGCGCTATAACTAGTTAATAGCGGCAAGTACTCTGTAGTTCCCACAATTCTCTTCAGTCGGTTGGCCGTACCAACCTTCCGTGCCGGATCGTACATCGTTAATTACTTTGGTATCCCCCACCACGAGCTCGATTTTGGTATATTCAAGTGTTTCCTTCCCGACTAGCTCTCGGGGTGTTTCTCAAGCTACGGTAATACATGTTGGAACTCTAAAAGAGGGTCATTTTTTTAATTAACGCCCGTGCTCGGTTCAAGTTTCTAAATGGGGAAAATCATATTACTAATGTAAATTACTAAATAATGAACACCTAATTGTGCCAACGTTAATTTTTGTTGCAAGGCAAAACCAGTAAAAGGTATAATGCTCTTCTTTGAATCCACTAATGTTTCCAACAATTAGGTATTCGTCGATATAGAACCACCAAGTGTTCTAAACCGGAGATAAAAGTGATCGATACTCAATACACTCTGTTGAAAATCATAAAACTTGTCGTACAGCTATATAACATACCTTTAATATTCAAACTCTCGCTAAATAACTAGCTATGTGAACCGCAGATACAGTAAACCAGAAATAATTAATAAAAATGCGTGTCACATATCATAAGTCATATCGCATTGCCGGAATTAAAACCACATTTTCCGTTGCAAAGCTAATAATTATATGAAAACACTCGCTCCGATCCTGTATATCCCCAAACTCGACCGAAGTTGACGATAAACTAAACTAAAGAAAAGAAACGAAGCTAAAACATGTTAACTAATTTAGAAAACTAATGCTAATTGTTATATTTTAAAGTTCGAAAGGGGTAGGGATTGGTGGGTATTTTTAGTTATGACAGCTATCAGTTATAAAATGGGACCGGATTCGTCACCGAAGAGTTTGCGGTTCGAGGTGTGGCCAGTAGAATGCTGGTGGGACGATTAGTACGGCGAGCGTCTTGCTTTTCGTGATCAGTGCTTGTGCCCTATATTTCTCGATGCGGCGTGATACTTGCTCGAGTTTCAGCTAATTGGGCAAGAGACACGTATATAGAATGTTTATTTCAGAGTGGTAAAATATTATGGCACTATGATACCCGTGTCACTAGCAGCACTATTTTTCATAACCGTAGGTACTAGTTTTGCGACACTCCTATTAGTATTCGCATGAAAAGCCGCGGCACTGATCTTTAGTATATACCGTATTTTTTAACACGTTAGCCTACACCGGTCGCTCTTGCACAGTCTGACTCTTAACGCTTGCACTGTGTGACGTTCGAAAGCTATTGCACAATCTGACTTTTGCACTTCTTACACACTTCGGCCACTCTTTCACTTTTTGCTCGACGATCCTTAGATAATAGTTTAGATTTTAGGTTAAGTTAAAGCTGCGTAAGACTTGGGCCTAAGTATATACTTAACCCTAAGTTATAACAACTATTGTTTAAAGGTTACGACTGAGCGATAGTGATTAGTAGTTAGGTTACCTGTTACTTTAATAAAGCCCTTGTGGGTTGGTACAGCACGCCCCCGGCTGGGTGACGCACCGTGCGAGTATATGATTACCTCAACCTAAGCCTTAGATTTACACTAATGGTGCCAGTTATGTTAAACAAGCCGACCCCGGCTGGCTGCCAGACTACGTTACTAAAACTGTACGGTAGCGGTGGACTACTGTGCAGTTGAAGTTTCTCAAATCGTACAAGCCTAGGCTGGCTGCCCGTACTAGAGATTCGAGGCTCCCGGCTGGCTGACCAAGAATAGTACGTTGGGATCGAGTAGACGCTCGATGTGGTAATCGATCCTAGCCCCTTACTCGCGCGGTCCTCTCAATAATACTACTTGCTCCGCCGACCCCGGCTGGTTGCCAGATGTCACAAGCAGTAACTAAATAATCTAGTCCCACCTATATTCTCACCTGGGTATTGCTCACTCGACGCCACGGGGCCGAAATTTTTAACGTATTACTAACCTAACTTATTTTATTCTATCGCTCTTATTAAAATTATTGCCACTTCGATTTCTAAGTTTTTCATTGGGAATATCACTAAAACTAGTTTAATACTTTTAAGTAACCTATTTGTAATATGCTTATATTGCTCACTCGACGCCACGGGCCCGAAATTTTTAACGTATTACTAACTGTTGGGGCTGGTGCCTTTTTCACCACAAAATTTTTCTTTTTCTTTTGCATCAAGACCGCCCCCACGCCGCCCTGGTATTCCTGTTGCCCTCAGCGTGGCATGTGAGCGTATATTTACCTAAACTATATATATAACTTGCTATATGTAAATATAAACTAGCTATGTAATTTTGTATAAATATATAGAATATATTAATTCTATACAAATCCCAAAATTCACCCATATCCCTCCACATCCCAAAACCCAAATTTCATACTTAAAAATCTCTTAAAACTTATTCTTTCTTTTTAAACACCCTATTTTCTATTCAACCTCCCTCCCCCTTTTCACCACAATTATCCCAAATTTCATTTTTCTCCTTTTTTCCACTTCTTTAACCAAAATTCAAACCCCTCTTTCTCACACTAACCCCCACCAATCTCCCTAAAATTTTCATATCTTTTTCTCATAACCATACCCAATCCCATATTAAACCCCCTCCTTCCCCTTCTTCTTATTTCCTATAAATTTACCCTTTTCAAAAATATACTTTTCCTCCGTTTTTTCCATTTTTCAAATATCCCCCATTCCCTCAAAATTCAACCCCTATGCCCCAAATTTTAATATCCTTTTTCCCTTACCACCCCTATTCATATATCTACTCCACCCCTTTCCCATCTCTCTATTTTTCATAAATTCCTATTTTCTAAAATTCCCATTTTTCTCCAACTTTTTACATTTTTCAAACATCTTCTATTCTCTCAACTTTTAACCCCCACTCCTTCAAATTATAATACAACCCCCTTCATCGTATTAAAATTTTACCATCCCCCTCTCTCTACTTTTCTCAAACCACACCCCACCTTTCTACCGCTTTTCTCATTTTAAATTTTTCATTAAAATTTCTCTAAACTATATACTAAATATATGATATATATGTTATTATTGTCGCGGCGGTCGCGTATATCTTTAATCCAGTACAGGGTACTGTTTGCTGGAGCCTTCGTGGCGATGTGATTATTACTAATTATTTTACTTGCTTTTGGTATGGAATTTGGAATGATTAGGTATTGGTATTATTAATGATTTTTGGAGTTGTTTTGGAATTTAATGACTTAGCTACGCGAGGGGCTATTTCATGCTTTTTATTACGTGTCGCTTTAACGGAGATGGTGTTAATGTTTAATTTGCGAGCGGTTGTGTTTGGAGAGCGACAAATTCATGCTTATTAATAATAGTTGCGTTTTGTTCAAGTCAGAATACCAGTTAGATGACTATCACTGTTGACATGGTTTTGCGAGTTTCTCTGGCTTAGCGAAATACGCGAGATATTTATTCTATTTAAACCTAGCATAAAAAAATGGAAATCGTTACGCCTATGGCCTTGCTAATGTTTTATGGATGCTACCTATGTCTCCCAATGGTTGTTCCCGGGTTAATTAATTAATGCGTGCAATTACGAGTGTAGGTTGAAGGTAATCGAGTGACAATCGAAAATCTGGTGACTTCAGAGTGGTAAAACCAGTTTCTTGCGTTGTTCTATTGTTAGTACGGCAAATTCACCTATGTGGCTGAGGTTTTTCCGGATATATCATTATTGCGACTGAACGATTCGGTATTTTTGCCTATTATCCTTTATTGTGTTTATGGTTACCTAGCCAGACTTCACGATTTTGAATTAACTTCAAATTACCGAGCGCCTGGTTTGGTGTTATGTTATGAAGACGAGCTATAGTAGTATTACCGAGCGTTTGATTGAATGTAATTGTCCATTAAATACTATTGCCTTCCTGTTCGAATACAAGTGCCGGGTAAAAAGTGTTAAATACAGGTGTTATGCTGCCGCATCGGGTAACAATACCTATGGTAGACGTTATTAGTTAGAAAAGGGCGTGTGTCACGGACGTATTATTCTTTCATATTTACTATTATCTACATGCGTAGTAATTGCGGCCAATATCGAACTGTGTTCTTTATGTAAAGCTTACGGAGTGCTATGAAACCAATTCATGAACTCGAACTTTAAGTGTAGCCCACTCATCGAATGTTTAAATTCAACTCTGGCTTGAATCTATTTTTCCTGCGAACAAACATCAGTGATTTGCAGCTTAGGAACGTCGAGGAAAATTAGCACTTCGTTATAGTTATAAATAAACGTTTAAGACCCGCTGGCTATTGTTGAATTCGATAAATCAGAGCGTAATACAACTTAATTATCAATACAGTGAGCTGTACTTGCCGTTTCGCAAAACAAAAGACGCTAGGATTTGTTGGTCATTCACCACTTCTCTGGTACGCCAGACCACGAACTCGCGCACCCCAGCTACTAGTACATTTATTGGTGGCCTAAATTGTATACATTGTGTGTTATAGTAATTGCTGGGGGTCTTAGCAGCGCGTAAGCACGAGACACCGCCGTCGAAGAGGATTAAGCTCCGACAGTGGGTTTCTCCTGCTTGCCCCTCCCCCCCCCTCCCCTCTCCTACGTGATAGCGTACGCGACTCTAGTCGTCAGTACGATAAGATGCTGGTAAATACCATGGAGCGAGAACACAAATTTCAAAGTTTCGTGGTACGACAAAATAATGATCTACATGAGCAAATAGAATAGTAACGTTAATAAAATAGTAACGTCCATGAACAAATGAGACGGCAGACCAATGATATACAGGTGCAAATGGATGAGATGCGGGGTAATCTTAACAAGTTGCGAGATCTAAATAAGTATGGATCCGGTAGCGACTCCGACTTCTGATGTCGGAATAGACGATTTGTCGAGTTACATGGACGCTACTGTTGTGGAGGCAGAGACTAGGCCAAAGGCACGTTTAGACTTGAAACCTAAGTTCCCGGTAACAGATTCAGTTGAGACTACGCCAACTCGGGTATCGGCACCCTTGCGGACTAACCCGGTTTCGTCTGGTGACGTTACGTCTGCACCTGCTAGGAGTTCGACAACCCCGGTTGCACCTCCACGTGCATGTCTGTTTGCCCCGGCTATGTCAGCTCCAGCTTCGAGCTGTCATGGCCGGTATTCAGACTGTACCAACTAGTACTACTTCGGCCGCGCGTACACACTGTTCGTGTACTCACGCTGTGGCGTCTGCCCCGGTATCAGCGCCTGTGACGGCGGCTGTTCCTGCAATGCCACCTATTGTAGTTAACTTGCCACCTCCGAAGGAACCAGTTAATATCGAAAGGTACGACGGACCTTGCCACGTATTTTCGTAGGTTAGAAACGGAGTTCGAATTAGCAGGTGTGGAAAAGTCCAGTAATAAATTTCGTACACTGCGTAAGAAGTTAACGGATGCTGCCCGAAGTTTTATTGAATTACTAATGACTGGTCCAGAAGCACCGGAGACATACGAAGATCTAGTGTACGAGTTGCACGAACGATTTGCAGAAAGCCGAGAATTCGTAGACGAAGTCCAGAGGTTCCAACAAATGGGTCAAAAAAGTTCCGTAGCAGATTTCTCTGATGAGTTAGAATTTCAGTGGCGTAAGCGAATTGTTCCGTTGGAACTTGGTGATAAGCACGCCGCTAATTTATTGCGCAATACGTTTTTACGAGGAATACGACGTGGGCTACGTTTCACCCCTGATGCATGGTGATCAGTGGTCTTTCTATGAGCTGAAACGCCGAGCTGTACAGATTGAGCGCAAGAAAAAGTATTAGCGGTACCCCGAGGATGATGTGGAACTTCGTCACGATCCACAAATAGATCGGTTCCTCAACAGTCATGGAGACCCAGTCCAAATGTTGACACTAATAATGAAGATGTGATCCCGCGAAGGAACGATGGTCGGCAGGCTCCAAGGCGCATGAGTAGCGGAAACCAAAGTAACGACGTAGAAAATGCTCGCATTGTGGAACGAACTTCTGCGTCCTCAGTTGTGTGTTATGATTGTGGTGCCGCAGGGCATGTCCGAGCTCGATGTCCATATCGTGATGCACGTTTTCGTCAACAAGAACGCGGTGTAGTGAGAGAAGCTATCTCGCGATCACCGCCCGTGCAACGTGCGTCAACTAATGCTGAATCCACCACACCTAAAGAAGCGTGGAAGTGTTACTTATGTGGTAAACCAGGTCACTTTG
>JASANE010029578.1:0-10927 GCA_030248225.1 Trileptium ribeirensis
CACGTGCGCAACCAATCGGGCGGGGTCCGAACACACCCCGTGAAGCGCGCCTGCGGCCTGCTAAGCTCCGTAACTTCTTGGGTCTGACCAAGAAAAGTGGCTAAAATAGAAAACTTGGGGTCCGCCCTTGAGGTTACGATAGCCGGGGTCGTATGGGCATGGTGTTAGGAAGTTGCGCCATGCAGCTGCGTCACCGTTATTACAAATACAACATGATGTGTTGTGTTGTTGATAAGTTGCTTTGTTGTGTTAAAGATGAACAAGCCTTCCAATCTAATTCTACGGGGTAAGAAGGGTGCAACCGGAAAACACATAAACACTGTCATTTTTTGAATAGGTTTGATTTCAGTTTAAGTTTTTGTAGTAATTTCCAGTGGGAGTATGTCCTATTACTGCTGGTTTTGGTTGTATACAGTGAATGCTGGGAGAATGTCCCATTAAGGACCTTTAGTATTTACTGAGAGGCTGTCTCAGATTGTCACAAATCGTCAGATTAGTAATAAGTAATCTGGCTTATCGTTCGAAAAGGACACAAACTTTGAAAGTGACCTTGTTTTTAGAAGGGTCAAAACATTAGATTAAATTGTGTCCAACTATTTAGTTAAGCAGTGCTTAGCCTTTGACTAGAAAGACAAAAAATGGCTGGCCTATTGCTAAGTTTGTAATTTGAAAAGTTGGGTTAGTTTCTTGTTCTATGGGAATATTTGTCACAATTGTTGAGATGTTGTTTTTCAGCATTCAGCTGTTTTTGTAATAGTGTATTAGTTTGTTGTTATTGAAATAGTATCGTCGCTGACTATCGCCACTTAATGAATATTTATTGATATTTGCCGAGCTGATAATTTCGCCCAATTGCATCCAGCATTCCGATAAGACATCGACAACCTGACAACTGTTGCTCGATTTCTTAAGAAACCTGGCAAAGTGAGTGAATAACTACGCGCGTCGAAACATACACCGCGCGGCACTATAAGTTTGCACAACCAGTTGCAATATCGCTCGTTTCATTTGGCAAACTTCGGCAGACTTTCGGCAAAATTAAAACAATTTGTAAGTAAACGACCCTATGTGGTGAGTGAATGAGAACAACTCACACTAACGACTTGAAAATAAAAGAAACTCGTGATGGCAAGCAAATAAAAACTTAAAATTATTTAATAATTTAATATTAATAATTCGTGGGGACGTTGTCCGTCCCCTTTTGACGAATACCATTTGTGGGCCCAAAAATTGGTCAAAATTTTCCATCGTTTGCCAATTCCACTCAATTTCATCGATTTCTATCGATTTTTGCCTTTACTTACCAACGTTTTCTGTGAGCCCAAACCTAGAGAGGGATGATCCGTCTGTTCCTGCTATGACCATGTATAAATTATAACATTCCCAATTTAACAATTAATACACTGTGAATCAAATGAATCTCAAACGCGCTAAAACCATGACGACTTCGCATCCGTTTAGGTCGCAAAAGGATGGTAAACGACAAAAATATTGAGTTCAACAACATGCAAATCAGGTAGGTTTCTAGACGTACCCAAACAATATTAATAATTTTATGCAGAATAAAGAAATGAACACTTGATGCAGACGCAGTGTCGGGTTATACAGCAACGGATGCACTGACGCCATCAGCAACCTCGATTGAAAAGGTGATTTTATTATATAAAATGACATCAACGATGCAGCAATGCATTTTTTGATAAACATAAAGGATTTCTACATTCGCAAAATATACCAATTAATGCCATTATTCGCTGACATGCGGAAAAATAGTGCGTAATATTCGATATTTTGGGTCAAAACCAGTATAAAATAGATTGTTGCACTTTAAGGGTCATACATACTGCTGCTCCTAGGTCTAAGGAGGGCAGCTGGAGTCGCTGGGGGGAGGGGTGTAGGTGACCTCGGGCAGGCAGGGGGCGGTAGAGGGGTTCTTGGGTGCGAAGTCGTCAGAGGGGAAATTGTCGGGGGAGTTGGCCCCCCAGACTAGACGACTTCTCTCCGTTGTCCCGTCGTGCCCACATTTTGCCAATTTTGCCTCAGTTTTTGCCACATGTTTGCCAATTTTTTGCTATTATTGCAAAAAAATTCAGTGAGCTTTGTGCCCTCGGTGGGAGAGATCGGCTAGAGGTGTGGTGCGGGATTGGCGGTAATAATAAATAATAATAAGGCATTTATAAAGCGCTCTTTTCGCAGATAGCGTTACAAAAGCGCTAGATACGATATAACAATTAACAACAATACGACAATTTTTAAGATTATGAAAGTAAGACCTGCGGAACCAGAAACGTCTTTAACTTAGACTTAAATTCAGTAACGTTTAAACCACTGTCACGAAGCCTAGATGGCAATCTGTTGCATGAGGACGGGCCAATAAACCAGAAACTGTTATTCTATGTAACGTCAACGCGCAATAGTCTTTAATTGGCTAAGCGAGTTGCAGATGATAGGTTGCCACATTTCAGCAATGTATGCAGGGCTGTTTGACACCCAAAGCTTTGTGAACCAGCAGGAGTACGTTGTATCGAATTCGCTGGTCAAACGGCTACCAGTGTAGCTCATGCACTATAGAACTTATGTGTTCGCAGCGTCGCGTACCAGAAAGAATTCTGGCCGCATTATGTAGTAAACGACGAACGTGTTGTAGATTTGTCGTGGGCAAGCCGCATTACAATGCGTTGCAGTAGTCGATCCGAGACACTACAAAAGCCGGTACGATGCGTTTCGCCATTTCGACATCTGAAGCGTTGTCGCATCCTACCAATCTCGCGGAGTTACCAAGTACACGAACTTGACAAGTCAGTCATGTGTTTGACAAAACTTAGTCTGCTGTCCAGCACTACACCGAGTATTTAGAGGCTAGATGAATGGTGAATGGTGATATCGTTGACTTGTAGGGTATGCCAGGGAAACGACGACGGGAGAAGTTGATTATTTCAGTTTTAGACTCGTTTAGTTTGAGTTTATTGTTATAGAATCAGTGTCGTAGCAACAACATCAGTTTCGCCAGGGACTCGACAACATGGTCAAGGCCATCGGGGTCAAAACGTCTGTATATTAGAACATCGTCAGCATACCAATGAGTAGAAACCCCGCTTCAACGATCATTTCAGCAACAGGAGCGATTGCTATGTTGAAGAGTGTGGGACCAATAACACTACCCTGTGGTACGCCACTGACAAGGTATGTCGGTTTTGATAGTGATTTGCCTATTTGCACACGTTGACAAAGGTCTGTCAAGTAGGACTTGAACCATTTAAGTGACTTCGGGGAAACTCCAATAACGGACAATCGTTCCATTGTAATGGCATGGTCGATAGTGTAAATGCTGCTGACAAGCACAGCCATTTGCCCGCGATGAAATGCGCTTTGCACATCGCTACAGATCTTGATCAGTGCTGTCTCAGTCGAATGACCTCTACGGTAGGCAGACTGATACTTAGGAATCAGGTTGGTGTTATCCAGATGACAATTGAGCTGATGTAGGAATACCTTCTCGATGAGCTTTGACATGTTGGACAAATTTGAAACTGGACGAAAATTGCTCATGTCGTTAGTGTCTGCACTAGGTTTTTTGAGACGAGCATGGACAATGGCCATCTACTCGCGAAGAGATATTGACAGCGATGTAAGGGATTCACTAATTAGAGCCGTGACGGAATACACGAGTATATCAACAAACGGTTTTATTATTGAAGGAGACATCACTTTGTGTTGGTTGCGGATACAAGTCGAGCTGCGAGTGTTGATCTGCAGCAACGGAAGCCAGGTCGAGCTGCGGACGGTTGGTTATAAGGAATAGTATGTCGCAGAACCGATTTTTTGGGTGGAAATGTAGATCGGATAGCAGCGATTTTGTCAGCGAAATGTGCTGCAAATTCTTCAACTCGACCAGCCGCTAAAGTTACCTGGCTCTTGCGATTCAGCATGGTGTTTATAACAGTCCATTTCCGCGAGTTGGCAACTCCAAACAGCCGCTTTTTCCATAGCTCGTTTAGTTTGCAATAACAGAGTGCACGTTACCTCCGCTTACAGCTGATGTACTGACTCCTATTCTGTTGGCTCGGGTCTCAACGCCACAGGCGTTCATGCTTTCTGAGTGCCGATTTTGATACGCGACATGCAGCATCAAACCAGGGACATTCAGGTCGGTCGCGGACAGTTTTTTATGGAGACAAGAGCATCAACAATAGACGACAGTGTATTATAAAAGCAGTTTGTACCGTCATTATGTGTGCCGTTCGCCGGTAGAGAAATCAGCTAAAAGCTTGTCGAAAATGGTCTGCACTAATAGAGGCCCAGTTTATATAGTGAATGTCAACAGTTCAGGAGAGTATAGAACTAAGGTTCCGGATAGAACTCCGGAAGCCATGATTGTGGCGGGCAATAGAGGATCAGCAGTGTGACGGATCGACCATCGATACTGATTGTGCCGCACAGATACTCAAAACTGCGAAATGACATATGTGAAACGTCAACGCGCTCTTTGTAGCCGAGTGACGTTCGATATACCACAGCTATTCCACTGCCACGTTCAGAAGTTCGCGGTTTTCCGGAGCTCGAAAAAGAGGCGCGCATACATTCGACAAGCGCCACAGAATTTACGTTGCGCATCCACGTCTCTGTAAGCGCCAAAAACTGAAGGTCGTTCCCATGAATAGTCTGACGGATCAGCGCTGATTTCTTCGATAAAGAGCCTACGTTTAACAGGCCAAATTTTGATGTTTTGTATGCTTCGCTTCGGTAATGACTGACAGGGTTTAGTCAGAAATTGCTATCGCCAGAGTTATCCTGGTTTTATGCTTTTATTCGAAGGATTATTAGAGGCCTGTTGGTCTGCGATTGTGTAGCAGATGTTGAACGGACATCATTTTCGCTTGATGTCTCTGGATGCTCGGCGATCGCAGCACGAGCTATACCTTGTGTTCCAATCATAGGGTCTTTCGGTAGGTGGTAGGATGGTACCCTTATGAGAGATTCAAGATAAACGTGTGCGCAGCGTGTCACACCATTGTTCCACAGTCAACCGCGACTATAGCCGATAATCCGTTAGTGTCACAATGGACACTCAATGGACAATGACAGAGTGTCAAAGCGGAATATTTAAATTTATCTCCTGTAGTTGAGAGTGGCTATATTAAAAACCGTTTAATAATGAGGTTGGGCAAAACGGAATCTCACGTGATACTCTTAGACAATTTTTATGAAGTCGCTCTCGACTACAGAGGATAAATTTAATTGTAAACTGTGACACTCTGTCACTGTTGATTGAGTTTCAGCTGTGACACTAATGGATTATTGGCTATAGTCGCGGCTGACTGTGGGACCACGCTGCACACACGAATATCTCATTGGATTATTCGAGATAAAGAGTGTGCACCGTGCAATACAATTGTGCCATAGTCAGCTGTGATAAATAATCCGTTAGTGTCATGGCCGACACTTAATAGACTGTGTGAAAGTGTTACGGTGGGCACTGTGATTTGACCAGCGTGTCCATATGAAAAGTCTTTCCGAGTGTCACGCGGGATTCCAAACACTTACTAAAACCTCTCACTTCAGACAACTTTTAGGTGATTGTTTGCCTATAATTTACCAAATAATAAAATTGGTTTGACAATAATATTTAGCACATGCCATAGCTTGCAGTTAAATTTTAGGCCAACATTCTTCCGAAATATCCCATTTCCAGAATTACGGCATGTAACCGCGAATTTTGCCGGGTCAACATTTCACAAAAAATTGTACTGCTGGCTCCACACACATACAATGCACGCTATTCTAAACACGCATTGCTTCCTAACATTCAAGTTAGCGCGTGCGCGTCAAGTCATACCAAGTCAGCCGAGATATGAGGATGAAACAGCGTGATTATCTTCGACGTCTCGAGACACTTGTTTCCAAAATAGTAAATAGGGTTGCTTATATGCGTTTCAACATGCGAAAATATTACTCTCAGTGATCTCGAACAAACAAACTTTTCATAAAATACTAAACCACTTGTTGATAGGTACAACTTGCGGTATTGGTGGTACTATGTATATATACAATATGGTCACTACAATAGCTTACGGTTTGCAATAAGTGCACGCACATCTCAGTGAATAATTTATAGTGAGCAACATGCAAGGATTTTAACCTGTTAGCTTAGTAACGTCTGGCCATATCATATGTTTAATATTATACTCATGTATGTCAATGTTTGAATATGGACCCTAAAGTTGGTCGATGCCAAACATTAAATACAGTCTATCTGCAGTATACAGACGCTAGATTGGGCAATATGTCGTTGTATTGCGCGCTGTGTCATATGCAAACAGAGCAAATTTTCGAGTTTCTCAGTTATATTTGCACCTGGTCAGCTCTATTTGAGTATTACAGTTTGACAGAATAAACGCGATTGGTAATCGTGTTTTCTCTTGTACGTGGTCGGCAAAACGGGTTGCTAAATTGTTATCGTGCCTACACATTGCGGCATCTCGAATTGTGTACGTGTACACAAGGAAAATCGTGATTTGTTCAAGTTGATCAAGTTTACGATCGTGAGTTGAGTTGACAGAAGAATAGCCCAGGTGTATGCTTTTAAAGCGCATAAGCATTAGGCATTTTGGTCCGTAATGGTTCTAGTCAGCTCTTCCGAACAACTTTCGTTTTGGAATGGCATTTTGATCGAATCATTTTACGTTGACTGTTTTCTTTTGTATATTTCGATTCTTCGCCGACTTCCAACGTTTTATGGAGTCATCGTATATGTGGCAAATATTGTAGGCGCTGTAATTGGGAAGGCCTATTAACGCAAATAATATTTTAACAATGTACTCAGACAGAGGGGCATAATTCCAAAAACGACACGGTAAATGGCTTTCTTGTTAAGCGCAACTCTAGAACCCGTTTCATCGTAAATTTTTTAAAATCTCGGCTGATATTGGTTTATAAATTTGCAAAATTTCGCAAAAAATTTTGAATCCCAAACAATTTCGAAAATTTATCACCCTTACAACCTCCCCTTCTCCCATCGGCTGATCCCCCTGGGGTGACCGAATGCCTCCCGAGCACTCGCTAGTTTCTCTTGTACTTCGAACTGTATAGGGATTATCCCCTCCTTGAGGCTCGCATACCCACACCTCAGATCCTCCCTGGTGTCGCCTGATAGCTAGCCTGATCCTCCTGGTCTCACCATCCTCTCGACGTGGGCTCGGGAAAATTTTTTTCCAAAAATAGGCTAAGTTTTGGCAGAAATAGACAAAAATAGGGAAAAAGTGGCAAAAATTAGGGGAAAATTGGCTAACATAGCAAAAATTAAGAGTCTCAAAAATAATGAAATTTTGTTTCTACTCGACTGAAAAATAGTTCACCCGCACGATTTGTAGAGTCAAGTGGTCTTCGAACTTTAAGTGCCAATTATTGACACTCACTTGCTTGCTATATGGCCACAAAATACCCTTTCGTTGTTGATCTATGTCTGCCGATATCCAACCATGGTGAAATAATGCATCAGAAAGCATAGTTGATTCAATTCAGCTGGCCCTTGTTGTAACGATGGAAATACTTTGCCTTCTGCTGGTGTTGCTATTCTAGGGGTTGTTGTAATTCGTAGATGTTCGGATTTCATTTAGTCAACATTGATGGGTGGTTGCTGTCGGTGATTTTGTTTCGACTGGTTTTGGTTTGTAATCGGTGAACGAATGTGATTTGGTTGGATGAGGTTGTTGTTGCGATTGATGCAGTTGGTGTTCGAAATGTTCGATTCGTGCTGACCACTGCTGTTCGATGCATTGCGCGCATAGTTGACGTTGTTGCGGGGTGGCTAACCTTTCTTTAATGTTGTGGCTGTTGTAGCGATTGCAGTATCGGTTGGTGTTCGACCATCGACAGTTCAAATTGCATCGATTTTTCAATCCGCACGGTCCCAATTGAACCACGTTTTGAACCGGACTCTAATTCTGTATGAGTTTTAACAGGATAATCGTTATTAGCTTGTGGTTTTACTGCTACGGTCTACGACTGTACTGGTTTTGGCTTAAAGAACTTCGCAAACTAACAACGCACGTGCTAACATAAATTGCACGACAATTTTTAATTAAGGAGCCTCGCAAAGAGGGCGAATAACAACGCACGCCGTACGACAAGAATATCGCTTTGAAATTCACGCTACATCATAATGCGGGACGGGGTTAACAGAATGCTTCAAAAAATGCGTTGGTGTCAGTTGACTAAACTGGTCGATTAACGCTTATGAAAGTTTGAGAGGAGAATCAAGTTTCTGAGCTAAAATTTATGTTAAACAATGAGCGTCGAAGCTTTTAGCTGGGTAACTAAAATGGTTGCGTTTTAAGATTACCGTTTGCGACTTTATCAAGCGATATACTCGTTTAGTCTGAAGAGCACGGTCTCTTAACAAGCACTGTTCGCGGAACTTGCACTGGTCGCGACGGCCGAGCAGCGCTCGAAAGTATAGGACAATACGCTTTTAATCCTTGTGTTAACTGAGTTTGTCTGTTTGCACGTGCGTTGTTGTTCGGTTAGTTTGTGAGACTCCTGAAGAGACCGAGAAACGTCTTGGCGACAGCGAATTCGGTGAGGAAATCATTTCACAATTTGATTTGCGACGATTGTGTCACATTTGGTAGCGACTGTTCAAGTATTGGCTAACCCTTATGCTCCATCAACTACGTGTATTTCGTACAATCTTGAACAAACTTTACCGCATTCAACCTGGATTGTTTGGCTTCGTACACTAGCGTATATGCTATATAAAGACTTGTGCCCGATTTATTAAAGCCTGGCAATCACAACGCACATGCAAACAGATATCTCATGACAAACTCGGTGAGCAAATCACTTGGTAACATATGCTGTGACAAATGTGTCAGTCGAACAGGTTGTTTAAATTGACGCAAACTGTTTCCTACTTAAATTACCGTGTATTTGTTGAGCAAATGTTTGCCACAGCGGCGTCTTGAACTTGGATCGTTTGGTCTTAGCCACGTAGCAGGTGCTACTGGGTTCCTTAATTCATCGCTCAAATTTTCTCAAGTATCTTATCTAAAAGTGATTCGGTGGTTTAATTCCGTTGTCCCTTATTCGTTCGATTGGAAAGTATCTTTAAGAATTCAAACTTCTAGGTGTTTGGCAGCTCGCGATCATACAGGTAGTGCTTGACTCCCGACGCTCGTACTGGGTATATATACCAGGCTTGGTTTTTTGCAGAAAAAATTCGGACCGGAAAACACCGTTTTTTCCGGAAAAAATGGGAAAAAACGCGGAAAAAGTCGAAGCTTTACTGTTAGCTTTTGACTTCTTAGCCTGTTAGAACAATAGCGGGAAATATCTGCATTAGCATAAGCATTAGGCATTTTGGTCCGTAATGGTTTTAGTCAGCTCTTCCGAACAACTTTCGTTTTGAAATGGCATTTTGATCGAATCATTTTACGTTGACTGTTTTCTTTTGTATATTTCGATTCTTCGCCGACTTCCAACGTTTTATGGAGTCATCGTATATGTGGCAAATATTGTAGGCGCTATAATTGGGAAGGTCTATTAACGCAAATAATATTTTAACAATGTACTCAGGCAGAGGGGCATAATTCCAAAAACGACACGGTAAATGGCTTTCTTGTTAAGCGCAACTCTAGAACCCGTTTCATCGTAAATTTTTAAAAATCTCGGCTGATATTGGATTATAAATTTGCAAAATTTCGAAAAAATTTTGAATCCCAAACAATTTCGAAAATTTATCACCCTGACGACCTCCTCTTCTCCCATCGACTGGTCTCCTGGGGTGACCACTGCCTCCCCACCCCTGAGCCCTCGCTATTTTCTCTTGTACTTCGGACTGTGGGCATGTATAGGGATTATCCCCTAATTGAGACTCGCATACCCCACCTCGGAGCCCTACTGGTGTCGCCTGCAGCTAGCCTTATCCTCCTGGTTCCGCCATCCTCTTGCTGTGGGGTCGGGAAAATTTTGCCAAAAATAGGCTAAGTTTTGGCAAAAATAGACAAAAATAGTGAAAAATTGGCAAAAATTATGGAAAAATTGGCAAAAATTGGTAGTAAATTGGCTAACATCAGGGAAAAATTAGCAAAAATTAAGAAAAATTAAGAGTCTCAAAAATACCGAAATTTTGCTTTTACTCGGCTGAAAAATATCTATAGTTCACCCGACGATTTGTAGAGTCAAGGGGTCTTCGAACTTTAATTGCCAATTATTGAGAATCAGTTGCTTGCTATATGGCCACAAAACATCTTTTCGTTGTTGATCTATGTCTGCCGATATCCAACCATGGTGAAACAATGCATTAGATACATTGTTGATTAAAATTCAGCTGGCCCTTGTTGTAACGATGGAAATATTTTGCTGGTGTTGTTATTTTAATTCCTATTGTATTTCGTGGATGTTCGGATTTGATTTAGTCAACATTGATGGGTTGTTGCTGTTTGCAAAAAACTAAAATCTCTAATGGACGGCTATATGATATTTTAGTTTCTTGCAAACGGCTGCTAAAGAGTTGTGTCTTTAATGCTGCTTGTTTGATATTTAAATCTCTAACAGGTAGCTGTAAGAGATTTTAGTCTTATATAGATAGCCCATAAATCAGAAATCTCTAACAGCTAGCTATGAGAGGCTAAAATCCCTTGCGGCTAACCATAACAGATTATCGTCTCTAATGGCTAGCTGTTAGAAACTTTGGTCTCTTACAGCCAGCTATAAAATACAAAAGTCTCTACTAGCTATCCATTAGAATTTCAAATATTTAATGGTTGGCACAAAATTAAATATTACATTGCAGACTTATTTTCCCGATAATATATCAACTATATATATTTATATACAGTCCAAGGTACGCTTTGTCTGACGGAGTTAGATGATCGGGGTACGGGAGGGAGGCGGCTGATGCAATTTTAAATTTCTATCAGGTCTCATT
>JASANE010029580.1:0-13347 GCA_030248225.1 Trileptium ribeirensis
AAAAAGTTTAAGTCCGAAAATTTGTTTTTGGTTTGCAAATTGTTCTTAAACATTTACCACTATTTATAATGCCAGAATATAGTTGTTTAGCTTGAAAATACATTCACGGTAGTAAAACTGCGTGAAAATATGGGAATATTTAGTATTTTTTAACAAAATTTACCCCCCCCCCCACTTTTAATCATCCCCGAGACTGAACATGTGGCCCACTTTTCGGAGGGCTATAGAGAGGCCAGAGAGCAAAAATTTAATTTCCTCAATTCATAATAAATTTTACACGACCAATAAGACAGAAATTATGTATCACTCGAATAGCTTACGCTTTCGTCGTAGTTCATACTGTTAATCATTTCCGGCGGTAGATAGTCGATCGTCCCACATAACGTGTTGCGTCTAAAATTAAATTATTGATATGCAGTTGAAGGTCTGGTTATGTAGCCAGCAACAAATATTCTGATATGGTCGAACAAGCGCACAAAACGAAGTGAAAACCGCACTAAAGCAACAATATTGCTTTGTCTATAATACCTTTTTTAAATTGAGAAACCATCATGAGCTAGGTGTTCTTATATAGCGGTCAATTAAAATCATTTCTGTCTGTTCGGATAGCGCAATATAATCACCGAACAACAGATTTCCGTATTCTCTTTTGACGCGCAACAGAATCTAATAGTGAACCTATAAGTATCATTGTGCTTTTGCACTGTTCCAAAGATTTGACGCCCAAACTCTCAATAAAACCAACAAAAATTGGAAAAATTTGCGATGTTCGCCACTTCGGATGCACCGATATTTCAATAAGTCATAACTCTTCTAAGATGGTTGCATCAAAAAATGGAACGCAGAATGCTCTTGTTGGGGTGAGTGATGGACTCATGACGAATGGCGGCATGAAACATGGATTAACTGACATCCTTGAAGTCCACATAAGTGAGTCCAGAATGAGAACCTGGGTAGCAGGAAAAATTACACCGAGTTTCAAGGTAGAACTCACAGCAATTGATGAAGCCCTTACCATGCTCACCGAAAGATTAGATAACAGTCAGCTTGCTATTCCGGCTAAATACTTAATATCAACGGACTCGCCTCTCGAGTTGGAGATCGCGGACGTGGAGTCCATTTTGTCGTTACTAAATATATATATATATGGTTTGACATACGGTTGAAAAACCAGCTTGACAGAGAGCTATAATACCATTAAAATTTGCGTTTATAAGTAAGCAACTAGAGCAAAGTATATCAGATGCATGTTCGTATTATAATATCCTTCAAATGTCATATCCTACACGTTCGTTCACATTTATGCAGTACCGAATATTGATTTGCTGCAAGGACTATAGCTCATATATAGTTACCCCGACAAATGTGAAATAGGCAATTCGTAGTGGTGTTGGCGCAGCTTGTCATGACGCAATCGTTGTCATGTAACATTTCCGCAAGCTGAAATATATACGCTGTTTCCAGGCCACCTGCGTTTATTCTCGACACCAGTAGTAGAGTACATTACAGTATCACAGTAGCGCTGGAGTTTTTTTCTTCAATATACAATACACGGTATCGATGCTCTGTTCATTTGTACATTGCGGCATAGTGTGACACACCGAGCGGGATATATTTAAATATACTAAATCTACGGTGTTGGTGGTGCTTTTACGCGAACCATTAAGAAAACCTTTAAAAATAAATGGACTATATCAGCGAACACTACCCGCAAGAGCTCTCAAGCATTACTATTACTTCCACTATGGCATAATAAAAATTATTATAAGATGTAACAAATTTATTTTTTTAAATTGTCATTTTAAACCAACTTTGAAGACGGCGCATGCACCGACCAGCCAAAATCTGCAATTTTGATATCCTTTCTGAAATTGAGCAATAAATTTTCGGGCTTAATATCACGATGGATCACTTTTTTCGAATGGAGATAGTCGAGCGCATCGGCGATTTGATACATGTACTAAAACATGAATGGGATAGAATAACATACGTATATAATATCAAGAAATATGAAAAAGCCATGGTTAGGCAAAATAATGTCATTTATCTGACTTCAAACGGGCCATCGCAAGCAGATACATGTTCCACAGCAAATCTCACTATTTTCTTATCTCCGCCACGGCTAAATCATCAAAAAGTTTCAAACAATGCGCGTCATACAATAAGAATTTCTCACTATTTAGCTCCACAACTCTGGATGTAAAGTATCAAAGTGCAAACATGGCCTCTTTTTTCCACACGGGTGTTGTAAATAGACGGTTAAAATGCACACGATCATTAACAGCATGTAACGATTTTATCTGGTCAGTGTGCTAATAACACTGATTGACAAGAGTTTTACGGAAACCTATATGCAGTTAAAAACTGTTGACGAAAATCTCAACTTACTGAAAACGACACGCATTTCATATTGTTACCGAGACAGATGAAAAAGAATGGCACGAGCTAGCTATGTAACATCGGTAGCAATCTTACTCTTAAGTATGATTCATTGGAAAAAAGCAGTTACGAAATCCGTGTCAGCTAAAAAAATAACTGCATGTCTACAGTCCTGGCGTTGGTATGCCAAGTCTAAATTTCTCCTCACAATCTGAGGGCAAAAATTTGTTCGTTTTAAGTACTGTTATTTCAAAGACAGACTTGCAGAGGCACAGTTTTTGAATTCTGAATGTATTTCACAACATAGTTAATCAACCCACTAATGCATCATATGTAGCGGCTATATATATAGCTCTACAAAATTAGCCCAAGAAGATCCATTATGTTTCCACTGGTTAAAAAATCTATGACTGATTTCGTGTATTCAAGGTCTCACAGACCCATCTTAGTAGTCACCATAACAGCGAATGCAGCTACCAAGGAATAACCGGAATTCCCGTTCCGGCGAAAATTGTGTTCCGGTATGCGGTTCCAGCAAAAGGCAAAAACCATACCGCAACCGGAATTGCGGTTTAAAAATTTGCCACATTTTTCGCTACATGTTTTATATAGATACACAATGATCAAGTTTCTATACAACCAAAGAAAAAGCATGTTAACCTGTGAAATGTAAGTAGGACACAATTTCAATAAGAATTTTTCATCTTTACCCGGCAGGAGTGTGTTAACAAAACAAAGTTAGGTCGATGCTTGTAGCAGAGCAGCTTATCCATTCAGAAATCGGCGGAATATGTTAGGATTGATCCAGTCAAGCATGATATACGTAATAGAGTATGGATTATTTAGAAGTACTTAGTTGTAAGATCGGCTTAGATAAGCTGTTTACTTTATAAATCAGTCTACATTGCAGCAAAGTAACATATCAGCAACACAGCAATATACTGCGTTCTTGGCAACGAACTGTATTTATTGAAGCTGCACGAGCAGTATTAGTTTTATTTAGAACAGGAAATTATAAATTTCATTAATAGCATTCTGATCAAAAATACTACCATCATCTAGCTGACAGGCACTGGCTGCCCAACGGTAGCCTCAACAATGTCTCTGACCACTGATCATAAAAATACAATGTTTGTATTTCTTTTAGAACAATATAAACCAATCATTTCAACTTTCCTACGGAATAGCCAGGGAGTAACCGGAATTCCGGTTTAAAAAAATTTGTTCAAAATTTTCCACATTTTTGCTTCATCTGTGGTCCAAACATAATTGTAATATATATACAATGATCAAGCTCTAGCACAACCAAGCAAAAGAATAGATTAACTCAGCAATTTGTCATGCGAAACGTAAGTAGGGCACATAAATTCAGTAGGAATTTTTCATCATAACCTGCAGGAGTTTGCTAACAAAACAAAGCCAGGTCTGTAGCAGCTATTTTACACATTCAGAAGTTTGCGAGGTATGTTCAAATTAAACCGGTCCAACTCGGTAACAGAGTATGGATTACATAGAACTTTCATAGCGTGAGCTTGGGTAACATAAATTGCGTCACGCACCAACCAGTGCTCTTGTAAACTTTGTAAACCAGTCTACATTGAAGCAAAGTAACGTTATTTGCATCACAGCCAGAAACTGCGTCCTTGGCAATGAACTGTATTTATTGAAACCGTGCGAGCAGTATCACAGTTTGACTCATCTATTATAGCATTCAGAACTGTGGCGGCGGAACGTTGAGAAAAGTGGGAGCCAACTATTTATGCAAACATCAAAAGAAGCGGGCTCCAATGGTATAAAAATAGTGTAACTGCCTTCATTATAAATACAACGTTCGCAATGACATGTAACGAGTAATTCGAGAAGTGTGCAGTGGCATTCAAAATGCGTGAGTAGAAGTTGGACTGAGTCAAAACTTGACTCAGCATTACCTGACTCATGAGGGAACACAGCATCATAAGAAAGAGCGGGATACAAAATTGGGATGTTGCAAAAGTGGGCGGGGCCACTTTCAATAACACCCTAAAAGTGGTGGGGGGGTAATAGCCCCCTCGGTTCCACCGCCACTGATTCAGATTAGAAACTTGCCATCACTATCATCAAACTGACGAACCCGAGTTGCGCAACGCTAGCCTAAACAGTCTCTCTGACCATTGATCAGAAAATTACATTCTATTATTTTGTCTTAGAACCATATAAACCTATACTTTCAAATTTCCTACAGAAAACATGTAACAAACTATGTGTAGTAAAAGGAAGCGACTGAAGACATAGCGAAAGTGTTTATTCTACGCTCCATGCGTTGTAAACACACTCATTTTTACGCAGTAGACGAAAGGGTGTATATTGGAAGGCATTTTTTGCTCTGGGTGTCCAAAAACCGACATACTGATCGATAAATAAACATTATTGGCTGCCTCAGTGTCTTTAAAGTTTCAGAAAAGCAATAATACCATTGTAATATATTAAGTTTAATGTAAAAGTTATTTTTAATACATTTTAAATCCACTGCACCTTCATTTCTTGTTTCATCTGTTTTACTATATATAAGGTTCAAAGACCAGGTTCCGGTTCCGGTTTAAAGGGACGGTTCCGGTTGTTCCCTGGGAATAACATATAACAAACGTATGACTAGTAAAGGGAGGCGATTGGAGACTGAGGACAGAGCGAAATTGTCTAGTCTACACTCCATGCGTTACTACGACATTCAGAAAGGCCGTACAGTGGAAAGCATTTTTTACTTGGAATCTCAAAAACAAACGGCTTGATCGAAAATTAGCAAACATTATTAGCTTCTTCACCACCTTCAAAGTTCCAACTAGGCAATAATGTCGTCGCAGTACATTAGGTTTAATGTAAAATTTATTTTTTATATGTACCCACAGTACCATCATTTCTTCCTTCTGTTTTACTATATATAGGTTTCGAAAACCACGTTCCGGTTTAAATGGATAGTTTCGGTTGGTGGTGCCGCTTCCGTTATTCCCTGGCAGCTACATAGCGCTTCTCTAATCTTCTAAAGAGCTCGGGAATATCCATATATTTTCAGTGTTTATGAAGATACGCCGTTTTTGTAGGGCCTTTTAAAACCCCATTTGTGACCTAATTCTAGACCCAAAAGTTACCTTGTGTAAATGACTTAACGGATCTATACAAAGAATCTGATTTGATAGAAATATATGCACCCTTAGTCGAAATACACCCAAAAACAAAAAAATTAACCTCACTTGACACTTCGGCCAAATTTTAAGAGCAGGATGAATGTATGTTTCTTACCTTAGCCGATGTCGAACAATCAAATTTTCCACATTTTTTCAGCTCTTTGTACAGTTCGCCGCCTGCCGCATATTCCAATATTAGATAAATTCGTGCATCGTCATAAAAATACCCGTACATTCGAAGAATATTTGGATGCCTGAAAACATTGTCAAGGCTGCTAAATGCTGAGCAAGTTGTAAATGAACATCAACTGGAACAAATCATTATTTGAGATTTTGTAGTGTAGCTCTGAAATTCCTCCAAAGTCCGGGGTTGCTATGATCACCCACAACAGAGTCAACTATGTTGATAGCTTGTTTTTTAACTGAGACTGCTTTACTGTCTTGCCCACAAGTTTTCGAAAAGTGAGGACCTTCGTGGGCGAACTCGATTTACCTAAATAATGTCGTCTGTCTTCACATGTGGTTATAAGTTGCCTTTCTGAAAAACTACCCCATATTTTGCGGCTCACAGGATAATGGTGTTGCTTAACTCCTATCAGGCTAGCATTATAAGGCTCTAATGGTTCGAGAAGTTTTAGGGCTGTATATGGGTCATTGCACAAAACCATGTACTTTTGAAACACCATTTTTAAGCCAAAATGAAACGTTCTTGTATGTGCAGTGTCTAGACCCTTTCCAACATAAAAAACCTTGAATTTTTCGAATATCGATACTTCTATGAAAAACGAGCTACCTGAAACAGGGGTCGCAAAGGGCACATCTGGGGGTCAACTTTTAATCCGAAATAGGTCATTATTCTGTAGGGTAACGCAGTGACATGTGAACCATGGTCTGTATGCAAGTCGGAACAAAAGGGTCACGGTCAAGCCATTTGGAGGACTTGCAACCTAAAATTGGTGCAGCTAGGGCCCTTTTATGGTTAAAATAGATCAATTTAGAACAAGCCTATCGAAGTTTTTCTAGACTACACTTCAGGTCGGGCGGGGGACTACACCTTCCTACAGCATGCATTGCGTGAAACTTTGGCTACTTCTAGAGATTCTAGATTTATTTTAACACGATGCTGCTATAAAACAAACACAATTGATGTATGACTAGTGAAGCTCGCTTGCGAGCCATAATTCGAGAGGTGAGAACAATCCGAAGCAGTGGTGTGAAAAATACTTGCCACACAATATTTTTGACACTCGCAATGAGCTTGTCGGCCCAGAAAACACCATACCCGACATTAAAACCAACAATAAACACACATTCAGGTGCATTTCCCACGCTTTTCACCAAATATGAAATTTGGCGCTAACTATAGGCTTATAGACTCCAGTTTGGGAAGTAGTTGAAAAACTTGTTATATATCATTGGAAAGCCCTGGTAAAGCTACATGGAATAGGTATATTAGTTGCGGATATCTCATGTACTTATTGAGAAAAGTCGCAAAAACTGGAGGGGTACCCGAAAAATGGGCCAAAATGACGTCATTTTGCCGCATAACTTTTCTCACCGCAAAAAAAATTCAAAAATCGGGCTCCGTCACTACACCTAAATCGACCATTGCATCAAAATCCGCCCAACCGTTATCGAGATCCAGGTGCGACGCACACAGACAGGACCTCCTCAAACCCCCCTCCAGAGCCAAAATTGAAAATTCACGTTCCACTCGCTCGCTCATTCCACACGAATTCAATTAGCTTACATTTAGGTGATGATACCAAGGACAATGTGAAGAATAGATGTGCGGACAGGCAGAAGGGTTCCTTAGCTAAGCAGTTAACAGCACGGCCACATATCATGGTGCAATGATGATGAACTTATATACTAATATGGTTTTTGCCACCTTCGGTTTGTTTTATTATACATACGGTCCCCCCCCCCGACTACAATCAGGTTGGGGGCTACATTTTCATTAAAAAATTTTAATACATGGGTCCATTCTAGTGGGGGGTCGTTATTATGTTTCTATCCGGCCTATTGTAATACTGTATGCTAAATTTGGCTTTTTTAATTTAATTTTCGGCAGGTCGGGGAGGGTTCTACATTTTGCATACCATATTTTTGGCACTTTATGACCTTCGACCTCATAATCAAACAAACATGGACAGACGCTGATATTCTTTTTTTCAATAACACCTGCACTGATTACGATTACCGTTATATAGCATTTTTGGCGCTAGTGCACTTTGACGATATTTACCAGCGTATACAAGCTGCCAGATTTGACCTTGGTGGGAGGCTACATGTCACGAAAAAATTTTCAGAAGCTTGACGTCAGCTTCAGTGTCGATGATTACTTCCAAGTTTTTGCGGAAAAGCTAGCAAATACCAAAGCATCATATTGAAATGAAAAACACATATATGTATAACGTGCTAGCGATACTGCTAACGTTTATAGTGGGACATGTGTTTTTGGCTTCATTAGGCCAACCCGGTTTGAAGGCCCCTGGCTCCTGCTATGTTAGGGGTACAGAGGTCCGCCATACCGCGTTATGACCGTCGGATTTCCTATTACTACATCTCACAGCGACATTAAATTTCCTTCCAACAGACTGGTGCTATGGGCCAAAAAGTGCCGATGTAGCCCCCCGAGTAAATGACATGGTTTCGTGAAGTGAGCCATATACATAAAACACGAAACCTATTACAAGTGATTACACACAATAGTTTTTTATAAAATCACGCTCTCACCTTTTTACATTCGATAGTAATATACTAGTATTACTATTGAGATATAACGAAATTCCACCAGTTGTATATACTTGAATGAGCAAAGCATCAGCAAACTAAGCAAAGCAAAGTAGCCTGGGTTGGTTTCAAGGCAGCAAACAGTTATCAAGCCAAAGTTGTGTTCCGGCACAGACGAAATCATATGTAACAGTATATTCAAATAGCTATATAAAATTTACTAAACCGCATACGACAACATCATCCAGCGACGTTGGTGTGGTAGCCACGACAACAATCGTTGCTTTTATCATCCTGATTTTTAGCAACCACAAACAGTCACTTTTAGCAAACTTCCCAGTCAGTTTTATTGCTGTCTATCAAAACTATGACAGTTGAAAGTCATACTGTAGAAAATCGGCAATAGATCTACATCCATTTCGGAAACCTGGTAAAATCATATTGTCAATCTGATCTGAAGCGATCCGGACCACCCTCACTCTAAAAATAAGCTCCATCACATTTCAGACAAAAAGGTAACGCTGACGCTGTGTGTCCCCTTATTTTGAACAGCAATAGTGTATGAAACGTTCGGTTTTTTACTCTTTTAATCAAATCATTAATAAGCTGAATATAACAAAACAAAACTGACAGGAGCTGAAGTCATTTTGATCATTCGGGGTTGCAAACAGGTTGCTTAGGTTCTAACTCTTCATAGAGGCATCGAATCCAAAATGAAGGCTACCCCAAGTAATTAATCCAATGTTGAGAGTTACAACTTTGCTAATTGATTTTTGTTAAAGCAGCAGCCGTTTGAGTGGTTAATTAGCTAATTACTTAAGCTTATGCAGCTAAAATAGAGAATTTTGCAATATTTGTGTTATTTATTGAAATAGAATCGTTTCGATTAAATCATTATAGGGTCTTTTGGGTCGAAGAATTCAAATATAATATATTTTACCAATGATAAAGCCTATGCCCTATGCAATGTAGTTACAAGAACATAAAATTGAGTACATTCGTAATGCCACAGCCCAAGCTCCGCTCACAAATGTAGCTCCACTACCGACTAGTCACTAAGTTTTCTTAGTTTGTAATTTATAGATTTCTATAGCTTTAATCTTTTCAGCCATTGAAGGAAGATATAAAGAGTTTACGGTTTTGATATGTTATTAAAATGACCGACCGTAGCATTATAATTACAGTATTGCCCATGTACTAGCTATCGTGAGACCGTAAAAAGGACTTATGGAGCTGAGTTTTTAACGACTCATTGGTCATTTAGCGGAATGTCAAGAAATAAATTGCAGTGATCCTCATTTACCCACAAGATAAAGATAAATCTCTATGAACCATAATTTTTGACAAAGGCTCAATAGCTAATGAGCCGCGCTCATCGTGTGGCGATTTTAGATCTTAATGATTACGCCAACATTTCATTTCCTGACCGCGTCTTCCAAATCGCTACTAAAAATCTATAATGGAGATATTTGATCATCAGACCATAGTTTGCATTTAGACAGTTGTTACCAACTCAACTCTATGACACTAATTATACGTGGTAGAAAATATTGTCAGCACTTGAAAGGCTACAGACTACAGAGACCGTGCCAAACCAGTTCCGTTTGCCATAGGATATCCGCAAACACGGTCAACCCCCAAACTGGAAACAATAGCCGCCGCGTCCGATGAAATGGTCAATCGAGAATCTGGATAAGTATTTCACAAAGCGAGCAATACGAGCAACATCAACACCCAAAATGTGAACGTACCGCAAATGTGTCTGTATCTCCACTTCACGCCGGACTTGATGTTTTATATCGGCTGCGTCCAGTTGGCTTTTAAACAAAACCTACAATACAAAACTGGAAATTACAAACGTTACTAATCAATTATTTGTCATCCACCCATTCAGGTTTATACACACCCATCCACAATGTAATAGATCACAATTTCAGCACGTCAAGGAAGTCATACAGCCGCAAACTGAAAGGTGACCAATAAATAAACAAGTGTATCAAATATGAGTTACTCACCCAGCAAGGCGAGGAAACGTAGCAGCTGAAGCGAGCCTGTGCTCAGTAACTATTTCGGAATCCCAAATAGCATTTCCTGAGCCTGCTAACTTTACAGTCCTCGAAGTGGAATATACCAGCGGTATTTACGCTACCAACGCTCATTTTCTTACATGTCAAAATCGTAGGACCCTTTCACTCGCCCTCAAAAAACCAAAATAAATGTAAACTGAAGATTTATAAAACACAAGTTGCAAGAAAAATTAGCATTTCAGGTATTAGATACATATACAATTGATTTTGTCGTATTCAGCCGCAAAAATAATATGAATCCTTTCTAGCCCTTCAACTACAACTAATTTTCGAAATTTGAGCATTTTTGCAAACTTAGCATTTATAGCCCCATAGTGTTAACGATGTTTTAAAACAATAAAACCAAGTGTTATCGAAAATTACACTCTTTTGGGGCACATATGTATTTTAAGCTCTGACTCATAGCTCGAAAACGGTTGTTCTAATAAAAGACACCATAGCAGTTAAAATGCTGTTGTCGCAACGATTCTAGAAAAAGTTACCCACCACTCCAGTGATAACATAATATGAATATAAATTTCTAAAAGTGAGCGGAGCTATAAAATTTCCATACAATGGACTAATTAATTAACTAATTAGAATATACGGACCCATATTTTGGAATTTCAGAAATGGCATAGTGGTTATCAGCGGCATAGAAAACACCCATGCGCAGTTTTTTCATTTTTCAAAAATTAGCTAATTAATTAGTAATTAGGTAATCAACTAATTACCATGTTTTAACATCGTCGAATAGAAATAAACACCGGAGTCGTAATCAGCACGGCGAGATACGCACCAAAATTACTTAAAAATAAGCATTTTTGTTTGAAAATACTAAGGGATGTTGTATCATCACAGTTGTAAATTCACTGTGACAGTTTGTGACAGTCACAGCTATTCACGTGAATTGGCCAAAAATTTGCGGCTGCGAAATTTGATATGTCTTCAATTGACCTGGTAAACTGTCTTTTGTCTGATTCTTCTGCTACATCGACACACAGTATATAGATTCAGAGGTATAACTATAATGCTTGCTTGCAGAAATGTTGAATATAAATTGTAAATTCTCCGTTTAGCAATGTATTTACACATTTGTACATATAAAGTTATATATACATATACCGAATGAATAAAGATATAAAGATATTGTATAAATATATACCCATATAATAATACACATCTACGTATATATAGTATATTTCTATATGATAATTATATAATGCGTATAATCTATGGGTGATTGTACGGTATCATTTGTTATCTTGCATCATTTATTATTTTGTCCTATGCAGTTATAACATGGTTTCTTAATTTACTGTCGATGAGTACTATTTGACGGCACGCACAACCCTCATCTCAACAATCAGAATAAAATGCATTGTGAATTAAATAAAACATAATTTCACTTTTCACAGTTCAACAACTGCTTTAACTGCCTTCTAAATTTGCACTTCGCGCTTTCAATATATATACAATACAACATAATACAACTCGCAATACAAGAACACTTCGACGTATTACTGTTAAGTATATCTCAGTAATATAAGATTGCAGTTTAAAACCTCTGAACTGAACCTCTGCAAACCAAAATGTTCAAATTTTATATTTGTCGCTGTAAATTTGAACAGCAGTCTCAGCAACTGAACAACCGAATAGTAAAACGAATACCAAAATGCGTTTGCGTTTCTAATTTAATTAAATTGCGATATTGTAGATAGACCAAGATATGGGAATATTATATATGTGTTCGCGTAATACCGATCTAGTGTTAATTATTAATGTCGCACACAGTTATTACTGGAATTATATATGTTAACAGTAATACGTCGAAGTGTCATATTTGAAAGCGCGAAGTGTAAAAGGCAGTTAAAGCAGTTGTTGAACTGTGAAAAGTGAAAGTGTTTGTTTATTTGAGTCACAATACATTTTGTCTGGTTGTTGAGTAGAGTACGTACAAAAATTACTCATCAAAATTAGATTAACAAAGTTTCATATTATAACTGATTCAGACCAACTAATAAATGATGCAAGATGAATTAATTATTTTTTTAAATGGCCCAGATAATTATACGCATTATATAATTATCATATAGAAATATACTATATATACGTAGATGTGTATTATTATATGGGTATATATTTATACAATATCTTTATATACTTATTCATTCGGGGTATATGTTTATATATAACTTTATATGTACAAATGTGTAAATACATTGCTAAACAGAAAAGACACATTTTATATTCAACATTTCTGCAAGCAAGCATTAATATGTATACCTCTGAATCTATATACTGTGTGTCGATGTGGCGGAAGAATAGGAGACGAAAGTTTAGCAGGGAAAAAGAAGACATCTGCGAATTTCGCAGCCGCGGATTTTTGGCCAAGATCACGTGAAATAAATAGCTGTGACTGTCACCGAGATATTTTTCACAGTGCAAATTTACAACTGTGATGATACAACATCCCTTCGTGAAGTTTCAAACAAAAATGCTTATTTTAAGTAATTTTGTGCGTATCTCGCCGTGCTAATTACGACTCCGGTGTTTATTTCTATTCAACAAGATGTAAAACGCACAATTTAATTAATTAGTTGATTACCTAATTACTAATTAATTAGCTAATTTTTTTGAAAAATGAAAAAACTGCGCATGGTCTTTTTCTTATACGGCTGGATAATAACCACTATGCCGTTTCTGAAAGAAATATGACCGTATATTCTAGATTGGGTTGATTGATTAATTCATTGTATGGAAATGGTCCGCTCACTTTTTTAGAAATTTTATATTAAGATATTTATGTTATCACTGGAGTGGTGGGGGTTAACTTTTTTCTCAAAATCGTTCGACAACAGCATTTTTTAACTGTATAGTGCTCTTATTAAACAACATTTTCGAGCCAGAGCTTAAAAACAAGTATGTGCCCCCAAAATCTAATTTTAGAAGCTTGGTTTTATTGTTTTAAAACATCAAGTTAACACTATGGGCTATAAATGCTTAGT
>JASANE010029581.1:0-14432 GCA_030248225.1 Trileptium ribeirensis
CAGGGTTATATGAAAACCACATGGTGGCTACATCGATAGGAGTACGTATAATTATTTGGTTGGAATAGTGAAAGAAATTCAATTTTAGTATGTTGTAGACTTACTAACTGCTGTCAAATTGCCCGACGTCCAACTGATGCTAGAAGCGCATTAATACAATATGTATATATGTATGTACGAGTATGTAATTTAAGTCTACGATCCAACTGTCGAATTTAGTTTGTGACCTGTCGTGGTAAACATGGCATACATGCCAGGGTTTCTATCCCAGCAGGTAAACAGACCTTGCCGGGAGTGGCATGGTAGTGGATAACCACACATGGGTGTAGGTTTTTGGTTTTTTTGGAGGGCGGCGTTTATAGGAAACCTCTGCCGTCCCATATCCACCTGTGGGCATGCGTGCCTGGCCTGTATCTGCCTAGTTTACTGTTTTTATATGCTCAAAAGAAATCCCATGGGTCTATCCAGTACCGCTCCTATTTAATATAAATTTAACATCAGGCAAAAGTTTCTGAAGCGGTGGAGGAAGCAAGTTATGCTTATACTAAGATTATAAATTTAGTCTATCCTTGGAAGATATAGTTATTCCATTTCTACCATATAAATTATACGCATGGAATGTAAAGGCTATTTACACGGGTGTAAATAATGCTCACGGCCGTTATATTTTGTTGCATGTCTTCCAGGTATTTTCGACTCCGAAATCCTGAGTTTTTTTCGGGAGGGGAGGGGTGAATGGTAGGAAAAAATCATTTTGTTTGTTTTTTCCAGGTGCCCAACTCCAGGTGGCAGCGCTTCAGAAAGACGTTTTAGAAGAGACATTAAGACATACAAATCACTGCTTTATTTAGACAGTAAGCACTTACTATTGGAAGACAGGTTTTGAGGTAAAAGTGACCCCCTGTTTTACGTCTACCACAGTTCTCGTGCTCACACTCCAAATACTCGTCACACTTGTACAGTCATCCCCTTTCTTACCATTTTTATATTTGCGCAAGGTTTACAAACATTGCGAGATTTAATGGTTCTTTGGTGACCTGCCCATTTTCATGACATCGATAGAGTTAGCTGCTTTTGCTGGAGAAGGGTTTTACTGAAGTATCACGCGTTTATTCGTTAGTGTCTTTTTCGCGTTATCACCTCTCACCGAAATTGGAGTTTTATCAGCAATGTGAAGTTAAGCATGTGCGAAATTGATTCTGCGCGCAAACTGGCGTCTCGTGGAGCAAGTTTGATCGATATTTCGACTGGTAGTTGGTGCATGTCCAGGTATAGCTTAAGTTGATGGTCCATTCCCGCTGATCCTCTCAGTTGGCATTTGGGCAAGGTTAGCAAGCTGTGCTAGCTTGAACTAATAGCGCTGAGTTTTTACCATTCGTTGCCAAATCGAATGCCTCCTCCAATCCTATTGTCCCCTAATCCGACAAATAACCAAACAATGCGCAGTCGTCCAATCCACGGCCCACTGTCGCGAGGGTTGCGGCTGAGAGAATGAACACTGTTGAGTGGGGGTTAGCTACCTGAACTAACGTGGACTGCTGGGAGGACGTGGACGTGAACTCAAATGCGTTTATCTGTGTGGAATTAAGTAGTGATGAAGATATTGCGGTTTGTACATACAAGTTTTCCGAAGGCCCTCGACAGCTCTTGCTTTGAAAAATGTTTGCACGTAAGCGGCTGAAAATTTTTTTCCAAACGTCGCTCGCGTAATAGCAGTTACCGGGATTGGCTACCAAAAATGATTAAAAAGGCTAGAAAAAATGTTATGAAATTATCGAAGAACTGTTTTGAAACGTAAATATAAATGATCAATTTGCAAAGCCTCTGGTGTAATAGCGTTACAATAGCAGTATTTACTTACGATGCAATCATACTTAATCACATTAGAAAAATACACGAAGCATTTCGTGTTCTCATTAAATGTATAAATTCAAGACCCACATTTTTATTTTATTATAGCTTCGAAAATTGGATTGAAATTGTAATAATTGTCAACACAATTGCGAAATAATTTTCAACACAATAAGAATTATTGCGAAATCATAGAACCCTTTATTACTTCCGCCAGTGACCCAACAGTTTGAGACTTTCAAAATTTATAAATCACAACTTTCAAGAAAAATAACTGCAATTTCACATATATTTTTATGCTGCGACCCCTATAACTTGCCATATTGCATTCATACCAAGCAAAATACAACTGTTTTATTGCATTCAGCAACGACCTTGAACAAAACACGGTCCCACAATCTATACACATTAATTTATTGAAATAATACCAAACTGTATTTTTGCAGTTAAAATTTAGCATTTTTAGCTTCATGCAGTATTAAGCTTATAACCACGTATTTCTGATCTAGCGCCTCCGACAAGATTGATTATACTATGTTGCGGGACGCATTGTGGCAACACTTCGAAGTTCAAACTTGCTTCCATTTTGTAAAAATTTGAGCAGAAAATATATCATTGAAGCAGCGCAAATACAAAGCTAGTGCAGATATACGTAAGAAGTCACCCGTCGAATAACAAAACTCTGAGAATCGTCAGGTCAGATACCAATTGCGTGAAAAGATGGACAAAATGCAGCTTTGCGCATAATTAACGCTATTTGAGGAAACTCCGCTCACTAGCCTTATTCCGTTTCAACAATTAACATTAAAACAATATGAGTAGTCACGTCCAGAAATAAAGTTTTAGCGAATCGTTAGCGAAAAATTAACAGCTGTTTGTTATTCGCGAACTATGTGAAATTCTTGCATTCATTTCTGAACGTGATTGTATTTTGCACTCAATTTTAACCATAAAAATATAAAACCACTGATACATTTCCGACTTTCCAATATATAAATACAGCAAAAACATCTATGTGTGCCGGTTATAGCAGCTTTATATCTGCTGTGACGTCGGACAATAATATTTTAGTCGATAGAACGCCTGCTTGTGGATCCAAAAGCGTGAGATCGCGGCATCAACCCCACCCCAGACCAATCTTTCAGTTAGCTGGTTTTCACAACTTTTCATCACTCCGTACCTACCGCTGCACCAAAAAAAATGTTATACATATAACAACGCATAACAAATAGTCCTCGGAAAATGCGCAAATAGCATAATTTATTGAAAAGCTGATGAAAGTTCTTGAAACTATTTTGTAAATATTCAAGGTCAATATGTTTAAGCAAATCAAACACTTGATTTAGTTTTATGAAAATTGTACTAAATTGTACAATTTTGATTTTAACATTTAATAAGTATAGCATGAAATTTGGTTGTACTAGATCTATTTTGACGCGGAAGTCAAAGCAACGAATTTTGCTGCTAACTCAGTTCGCATCGGCTAAAAACCATTAATCGCGCACATATTCCCGGTCACAAAAATTTATAGCACGTCACAATTTTGTCCAAAACTGAACGAAATATATTTCTATTCTAGATTACAGCACTCGCCAAAAATGACTGATAAATAATTTGTTCTAAAAATATTAATTTATAAAATTTCGAAATCTCTAGCCTGTTACATGCCCGTAGCGCGTTCGAGATTTGTTCGCGATTTACTCGAACTCGCTCGCTCGAAATGCAACAGTCATTTTTGGGCGTATTGTGCTGTGTTCACACAGTTTCATTTTATCGTTTTTAACAACTCGGTGACCAATGAAACCCGCTTCTGATCACCCCATTTCACGGATAAATCGTGTAACTCGTCGTCTGTAATGGTTACCAAAATTGAAGGATGAAGCATATTTTCGCGCTCAAATATATCGATAGTTTCTTGTGTGACGTCCGCTGCTTGAAGCAATGCAACCAAATCATCGGTATTTAATTGAGCGGCTAAAATTAAAGAGTGGAAGAAGTCAGTGGTCTTTCAGTGTACAATATAATTTATTGTAGAAAGGCTGTTAGTACTGCATGCATATCATGCGTTGATTTAAAAAAGTCATAAATGCAAGACTTTCAATTTATATCTAAATACCACCAGAGATTCCGGAGCATGCACAGGAGAACTCATTTCACCCAATCAAACCCTTATAAACCACTTTCCGTATAACACGACGCTTCCAGTGATCAAATTCAGACGGATATTTATAGGCCGACAAAAAATGCACTACTTACTAGAGGAATCAGAAAAAATTAATGTCGCCGTCAAAATGAATATGCAGTGCTATTGGCACAGCGATGGAGCCACCCTGAGTTGAGGGGGCATCACTGGACGCCTACATCAAAACTTCGCAACAATAAAGGGAAGGAAACAGCGAACATGCTCGGCACATATGACCATTACTCTATCGTTGTGCATTCCCAAATTACTACATCCGTGACAGTATAAGGTTTCACCTTGAGATTTCATAATATGCAAGTAGCTGCCTTGGTTGTAAACACCCGGCCACCTGTGAAGAGCACCGTATCGTTAAATTTAGCCACCTCTAGACTTTTCTGCAGCATGAGGTTCCGGGCAATGTTTGTACTACAGTGACAACGCTACGGGCTAACCATCCAGACAATCATGTGTACTGAGCCTCGTCGTGGGAAGCGGCACATTTTAATCTAGATTAGCTTGGAATCGTGCAACAGACTTCATTTACATAATTTATTTTGGCCCTGTAGTACAAGCTTTCGAAGGGACCTCATGCGGCAGAAAACTCTAAAGTTGATAACAGTAGCATGGAGTACATTACGTTAGGGCTAAAATAAAATATGATGTAAATAAAGTCCGTTGCACGATCCCCTTCAGTACACAGGATTGTACTTCCAATTTGATGCAAACTAAAAAGATAAAACGTGTCCTGACTAAAATCCTGCCAACACCGGTGACATTGCTACAAGTTAGAGCAATATGAGTGCAGTTTCCTAGGTGTCACAAGTCTCATGAAGACTACATTGAGAAATTCGTGAGATGAAAAGATAAGCGTCTGGGCAGTTATGTCCACTGAGCAACACCACAATAATTGATCTGAGTCTGGGAGGTTGTTTGCGGTGATAAATCTGACATGATTTATTGTTATAGCGCACACTTCTGCGAAGCGCTTGCGAATAATTCTAGAATTTATTGCAAACTTCGTAAAATAATATATTGTATTCCGATGTTCAACTACTGCAACTAGTGAATTTTTCGCAAACTATTAGCGAAGGGCTTGCTATTATCTGTGGCAACTGTACAACACGAAGGATTCACAGTTGCCAAAAGCCAAAACTTACCAACTCAGCTGATCTTCAGATAAGGTCGGTCTCCTGGACCTCATAATAAAGAAACATTTGGTTTCAATGCAGAAAATTAGTAAAATAACTGATTGCTGGCATTGATATTACCAAAAGAGCAACTTTGCACACCATTTTAATATAGACGTTTTCATTACTGGATCGTGTATTTATCAGCGACTAAGAATTTGTAAGCATAATAGCGTAAATCTGCATAAGTCTGAAAGGCCAAGGCTAGAGTACCAAAAAGCGGAGAACCAAGAACAGCAAGCGTATCAAATGTACATTATGCAGGCACTGTTCTAATGGCTGCTGCCTTTAGCAAAATTCCAAGTCTCTGGATACAAAATAATTTTCGTTAAAGTAAAGACACTGTGAGCCATACTACCATGTTGGGTTTAGTTGTGCAGCTACATTGCTATTGGAATGATGACTGTAGTATGCAGCCACATACGCTCGACTGGTCGCAGACACCAAATTTTACTAATGGAACCTTCGTTGGCCATAAACACAAGAGTAACCTATGAAAACCTAATGAGGTGTGAACTGAAACTAACTTTTGGAACATAATGAACACCTACGTAGAGAATTCGCTCAGCCGCTGTAACATGTGCATTAAAAAGCATTAAATCTGAAGTGTTCAGTTGTGCACTGCCTCTAACGAAGGTCCAACACCACACTAGAGGCTCAACGCATTAAGCGTGAGCGCACTATTTTATATGCGATTCTAGGTGTGTGCATCTACGTTTGCCGTTAATTATGTCCGCGACTAGAGTCGTGTACATACAGCCGTGAACAAATAACTGCACAAAAAAGCACATGCGTACACGTAAACTCGTTTAACGCATTTGCACCAAGACTGAGCGACTACAATAAATTGCCTGCGTGAGTTACATACAGTCACGGACAAAAGTGCGCAAAAGACGGACGCACACGTGCAAAATAAATGTCCGCCCGAGGCTGCATTTATTTTTGGCTGTATGTCTAGACTGTCCGAAGCCATCCCTCAATATGGACAGGTCAATATGTATGAGTACGTTAATTCGCAACTGCAGAGCACTTTAAACTCGCAAACTAGTTTAAACTCATTTACACCAAGACGGAGCGCTTACACGAAATCGCAAGCGTGTGTGTTGCATTCAGTCTTGGACAAAAGTGTGCAAAAGACGGACGCATACGGGCAAAATTGCGTCCGTACGCGTCCGCATTTACTTTTGGCTGTATGTATTAGAGTTGCAGCCGGGTCCGGGTCCGGGTATTCCGGGTATTTTTCGAAGAAAAATCCGGGTCCGGGTATTTACCTCCAACAAATTCCGGGTCCGGGTATTCTTCCAAAGAAAATTCCGGGTCCGGGAATTGTAAAAATACCCGGACCAAAGTTCAACAGTGTTGCTGTTGCCATATATACGCATTGAGCAAGGGCGTTGGATCATGTAAAGCGTTGAAATGAAACAGCATTCGTTTCTTGATATTGCGTTTATACCTGATCGCGTTCGTTAGCGTGTAGCAATAATTGCGTTCTTTTGTGCAAAAAGCTAAGGTCAAAAATAAGGTGGTTAGGGCTGGCAATCGACTCCGAATGTTTTGTACCTAAGTACTATATATACGACGTATAGCACGAGAGTAACAACGCATGGTTTAGAAACCGAGACTGAAAAACCTTGTGACAGTTCGTACGTTGTTAACGCCTTGCAAAGATATGTAAACAAGCGAGTATATTTCTATTTTCGAAGCGAGCCTAGGAATTTCAGTATTCTCGCCTCTAGTAGGTGCGCATCTTCTCCATTGTTTCGACATTATGGCCCTGGCTATTTTACCCCCTTACAATTTTTATTCTCTCGTCAACTTCTGGGTATTCCGGGTATTTTTGTTTCAAAATTCCGGTTCCGGGTATTTGCCTCCAACAAATTCCGGGTCCGGGTATTTCTTTCCAAAAATTCCGGGTCCGGGTCCGGGTATTTCTTTCCAAAAATTCCGGGTATTAATTTTTAACTTTTGCAACTCTAGAATGTATATGTGCGTTAAATCGCTGCTGCAGGCGCGCGCGTAGTGCAAACACATTGCGTAAACAAGTGTGCAGTTAACTAATAATCTATGTACTTCAGTTACTCAAAACCAATGTCAGCCTATGGAGTATAATGACATAACTTATTTCAAAACCCATGTACTTCAGTTACAGTAAATCGGCACAACTGACTGTGGCCATTACGAGCGATCGACCACAGGAAGAACAACGAGGAGATTATAAAAGTTCAACGTATAATTTTATCTTCGGTAAAACAACTTGCGAGCGAACAGGAAACGAACGGCGGTCAATTTCGACGATGTGCTATAAAATTTTGCTAACCCAAATGAATTACCAAAATACAAACAACTTTTTGCGCACCTAATCCAGACATATCTCGGCAAGCAGACGAGCATTGAAATAAGATCCTTCTCCTCTCTTTCCTGCGATCATCTCTGTAACAATTCTGGTTATGGTCAACCCCAAAGGTCTCCGACTCAACGGTAATTGCCTGAATATTGTTGGATGTTTCGGCTTCTTCATCTGGACGATCAAATGACTGTATTTTCAAGTTGCTATTATTCTCGTAAAAATCTGATGTCTGTTTTCTTTCCGCAGTAAACATATTGTAATTTTGTTCTCGATTTTTCACGGTTCCGGTAATACTATCGTGCCACTGATCAACAAGCTGATTATGGCGCTGAATATCTATATCGTAGGTAATCGGGCTTCGTCTTGACTCTACATCTGCGGCTGTTGAACGACGTCTGTTCGACACTTTTGTATCATCATGTGTACGATAAAAAGAATGCAATTTTGAGGTGCCAGCGATTTCGGAAAAAACTTGGGCCTGTTTTTCATTTGCAACATCTAAGCAATTTTGTTCTTTTTCCTTTGTGACGCTACCATGCCAGCGGCTACCACGGTAACTATAGTGCTGCATACCACGGGCTGCGCACAAATCGCGTTTCATATCATAGATGTTTCGTCGCTCATGATCTTTTAATGACAGTTGAATAACTTCCGGCTCGTCACCTATAAGTTTTTGTCGTTTTGTTGAAATGACATCAAGCATTGTATACGGCGCCTTTTTGCAGTTAAAACTTTTAGGGTCATTTCTGGTGTCATCTGGTTCTGAAGCGGCGACTTTTGGTTGGTTAGACACTGCTGGAAAAAAATTCGGGGGTGCAGTTTCAAACTGATCAGCTAATTGGGTAAATACTGACGATCCACCGTTATGAAGTCGAGCACTTGACTGATTGTTATTCGAATATCTAATAGATACCTGGTCGTGTGAAGATTTATGCTGTTGCCCGAGCACCATTTTACCTATAGACACATCGTCGATAGCTCTATTTGAACCAGTGGAAACCGATTTTCCAGAGTTCGACGGTAGAAGCGCAACTCTGTATACTTCTGTGCCCGGCTCTCCATGGCCTGGAAACTGTGAACTTTCTATCTCACTGTTTTCGGCTACATAATTTCGACTCATGGCATAATTACTATATTCAGCACCTCGTATTAAGGATTCGTCTTTGAATTTGTCGGATAAAGTTAAATGTATTTGGCTTTGACGGTTACGGTTTTGTGAATGTCTAAACGCAACACAACCGGCAGTCACAGACGTATTATGGCGGAGCTGCTGAAAAGTTCCAGCCGACCTCTGTGCATCGCCAATATGACCTCTTCGTGGCATATCTCCCTCAATGCCTATTGCCACATTCCGAGATTCTAGCATGCCTTCTGTAAACCGATTACATTGTGTTAGCCGGTCGCGCATTCCCAAAACGTTCTGGCCCCTGACTGTTTGACGAACATCACCAACCGCATTATAGTGCAGCTGTGCTCTTGGTTTGCTTGGCGGCAACCAATTGGTATCAAACGCCATCTTCTTGTTTTTGGCAGACTCTTGAGAATATCTGTTTCTTGCAGACGGCATATCCGCAAAACGAGCAACCGATGATGTCGTTTTATTAAAGCGCGGTTTCGCTTTTTGGTCGCTTCGCGCTGGTGACAGGGTGGTATCCAACCTTTCCGTACTGCTTACAATACTGTCTTGCTTTGATTCGGTTTCCAATGGCACATGTGCAATTTTAGGTTTTCCAATTCTGCGTGGGTCTCCTGTAATACTAATCAATCATTATCGTCTGAACATATTTATGCCTACCGCGTTTAAGCAAAACAGTACAACTGAGATTTCTCGCAACAGTAAAATTGCTTCTTCAAACGTATAATATAACTCTGACTATGACTCGTAACTATGACTCTCTTAAGGTAGCCAAGGTAGCAAAATCGTCATCTAATTTGTGACGCGCTTGAATGGATTAACAAGATTCCTACTGTTCTTATCTACTATCTAGCGAAACCACAGTGGTGGGAACTGGCACCGCGAAGTCGGCGGGGAAAGAAGACCCTGTTGAGCTTGACTCTATTGAATATGATACAACGATGTACGTCAATTCGCAACCTGAGACCGTATCGTCGACTAATTTTGTTGTAATAAAATTTGGAATCGCGGCGATGAAATACTAACGCAGAATTATATATTGTACGAAGTGCCTAACCATTCGACATACAGATTTCCAGGCTATTGATCCTAATAATTTTCACGTTAACAAATTTCCATTTTGTCATATTATTGATTTCAGCGGTTGGCATGGGCGTAGCTAGGAAAAATATTGGGAGAGGGGTGTTGGTCTAACTCAGGCAGAGATTTTTTGTCGCTTCGTACGTTCTTGCGTAGTGTGTTTTTGCCCCGCAGGACCGAATTTTAGATTTTTAAAGTGAAAAAGCAATTTCCAGGCTACTCCGACAGGAAAAGTCGAGTAAAGCAAAGGAAAGTTTTTTTACTAAGGGAGGACCATTCATATTTTTCAGGTCAAAAAAATTTCGGGGAGGGGATTCCCCCTTTCCCCCTGGCGCTTGACGAGTGTCAGCAGTTGTTAAAACCTTTCTGAGACCAAGGTACTACCGAAACTTATGCATACAGAACCAGTTACGAGATCATCTACTGTACATATTTGAAAATATATAACAATCTTGTATAGTGCGAGAGTTTACTTTAGGTGCATACAGTTGGGTTGCTCTTTTGTCAAGTCAGTTCATGATCGCACAGGCGGCGAATGTACGCGAACAAAGATACATCCTTATGCAAGTGACCACATGGTTATGATATCGCAACATGCAGATGCTGTTCGCTGTGTTGCGATTTAGCATCGCATTTTTCTGACTGTGTGCACGGGAAGTGATTTTTTCGTATACTAGAATACCCACGTAGACCGCTAACATGCCTCTCCGATGCTGCATATTATCATTTGGTGAACGCAGACAACTGTGCCAAATAGAGAAATGTGTACGCACGCAAATTCCGTCCGTACATCGCAGAGCTCTCTTGTTCGCGTTCACAAAATGCAAATACCGATGGCAAAAATGTGAACGCGAACGATAAAGTTCGTGAGTTTGACAAAAGAACAACCAATTTGCGTAAATTTGCTTAAATTTTTTTTCAAAAAAAAACGACCAGGATCTGTACATATAGGTTCCGAAAATTAGTGCTGTTGGCTCAACGTTTTTGATGTTCACTCGATCAACTTCAAGTTTCATTCGAAAGTTTATCGCATTTTGTAACACTTTTTTTAATTTTGTGCGACAGCTGTTTGAAATGTATTCGAAACTACTTCGCAGACGAATAGTTCTTTGTTTCTTATAACATATTATGTACTACGTTCTTTTCAACAAATTCATCTGTTCCTTCTGGCGAACACATTCAACTATATTTATGATTGTTTAAATAAAAATCCGAAACTACCGGGCACGTGAAACGTCAGCTCATTGAATACCCATTTAGCAAGAACAGGAACGGTACCCGGCTTCAACAATATAGGTCCTTCTTCTACGATAATATTTGCACACTCCTGAAATAAAGCATAAACACCGAAACCTATATAAGATGACTATTTTACAATAAAGAACAATATTATTATTCTAAATTATTGAAACACCAATGTCATTAAGCAAATAATATGGTTTCTCCATAGGATCAAAATCGTACATAGGGGCTTTGAGTTGGACAGCCCTAGTTTCATCGTAGATGAAATCATATTAATTACCTTGGAACTTCTACCAAGTTAGTTAAAAACAAATCGTGCCCTGAAAGTAACTGGTAATCCTATAATTGTATTTTAACATTTTGCGTTTATGTATCATTGTTTTTGTTGCACATATGTTATTTTCCGTCTAAAATGTGTATTTCAGTAGGCTGCGCTGCATTTTACTAGGGAATTTATCATGCATAATCGAAACAAAAGCAGTAATAAGTTTCGTTATAACTAATTGTTGCTAGTACGTACGTACGATCATTCTTATGGCACCACAAAATACCTGCGGGTGTTTGGTGCCGACATTAAGGAATGCCAAAATGTACCTTGAGACATGATTTTTGCCGAATTTCCAAAATCCTGGGAGAGCTCGAAAATCAAGAAGCCCCAAAAACATTCTTTGAACCTGCGATGGTGATAGCCCGAAAAATTTTAGAAAATATGTGTATAATTCCTGCCTAAAAATCCTACTTTTTTGCAAAATTATTCGCTAAGCTCATTCCATATTTTCATTTCTGAAAACATAGGCAAATTTGGTATCAGTAGAAAGATATACTGACCGAACTCTTGGGGCTTTATCCTCAGAACATCCATCGCCTCTCCTCACCCCGCCTACGACAATGCAGTAACGCTTGATTTCTTGTTCGAAATTTAGTTTTGTGCAAAAAAAATGATCGGACCAAAATAATTACATAATATGCCGTGAACAGTATTAAGTGCATTCCGTACTTGTAGAGGGACCACCCACAATACTTTGTCTCATTGCGGTTTATGAGCGGACACCAACCGATTCATGTCCCCATCTCACTATTTTCGCACCCCCATTTGCAAACCTGTGAGTCACGCCGCGCACAATAATCGCCTACTCCACCACGGGTATGGCAACTGGCTTCGTTTACGTGTGCGCAACTTTAACCTACTACATGAGGCATTGCGGCCTTGCTCCGTATGTCCAGATATTTATATTTTCGCTAAAATGTTGCATTCTAGGATATGTGGCACGAGGCGAAACCCTCAGAATACCGGATGTCTCAAAAGTAAGGAGAAAACTGTTTGGACTGCATAACTCAACAACCACATGAGATAATTTTGTAATTTTTTATTTGTTATAGACAACCATTACACTTAAAATATTCCTAACTATATGGCCCATTCGCGCCTTTCTCTTAGCAACATTATTGTTGTAGTAGTAAGGCTGTACTAAAAATCCAACAATTTGTATGAAGATTATTCGCTCATGGCGTCAATATTCGTCTTTGACAGCCCGGAGCAACAAATTTATTGTTGTTCTTAACCGAAAATTCGATAATACTGGATGATAATTGGACTTGTCGAAGCCTTGTCGCCACGCATAGGACCGGGGATGGCAATTTTGCTTTGTCTCGGACAAACTTGGCAAATCGCCATGCAAGTCGACTTCGTCGGCTGGAAACTGTGCTGTCAAGGATAACTGCTGATCGAATCGTCAAGGGGCTAAGACTGAAGACATTCCGTTATGACAATACATTTACTAGACGATGATGATTTTGCCAGCGGGGTGGCGTTTGCTGAACAATGGTTGACGAAACTTGACAACGATCCGGAATTTGCCGATCGAGTTATTTAACTCTATAAAAGCTCATTCAAGCTCAATGGTCATGTAAATCGACAAAATTGCATTTACAAAATCCGCATGAAACAATTAAACACCAACCCCACTGTCCCGAAGTGGCCGTTTGGGTTGGGGTGCACTCTGACGAATTTATTGGGCCTTTCTTTTTCAACGAAATTGAATTGCGAATGCTGAAGGATGATTTTCGGCCCTAATTTGAACAGCTGGACGAGTGCGACACATTTTTGTTCCAGCAGGTCGGCGCGTCCGCTCAATATGCCACATGAGTGCGAGAATAATTGGATGTGAATTTTCCGAATCGATGGATAGGTCGATGTGTACCTGTTGAGTGGCCTGCCCATTCCAAGGATTTGAAACCATCCGGACTTCTTTCTATGGGGTGTCACGAGGGAGAAATTTTACTGGAGAATGCCTAGCACAGTGGAACAAGTGAAAAAAATTCAATGCAGAGGAACATGGCCTGATGACACCGACACAAAATTATCCGGTCAAGTCGGTCGAATACGTATGTATCTAACTGAAGCTACACTGTGGTCACGGATTTCGCGTAGTCTTGAACTAACATTCCGGTTAGAGTAATAATTTTGCTACCTTTGATCCGAGTCAGGACATACGTTTCTGAAAAACTTGTATTTCTAGCACTATTCTCTAGTTAATTTTGACCTGATCGAGTTCAAGACACCGAAATTTTAACGCAATATCTCCCTTAATTTCTTACACATTATATTCATGCAAATTTGGAGTACATCCATGGTCCTTGCGCTGAAATGCGCTTATTACGATAACCCTTATTACCAAACCTCACTAATCCCCTGTAGACTGTAATATTTTGGCGTTTAAATGATTAAGCTGTAAGCTAGCATGCGTGAGTGAATATAGTTAAATAACTCGATCGGCAAATTAGGGATGGTTGTCAAGTTTCGTCAACCATTGTTCAGCAAACGCCACTTGGCAAAATCATCATCGTCTAGTAAATGTATTGTCATAACGGAATGTCTTCAGTCTTAGCCCCTTGATTACGATCAGCAGTTATCCTTGACGGCGCAGTTTCCAGCCGACGAAGTCGACTTGCATGGCGGTTTGCCAAGTTGTCCGAGACAAAGCAAAATTGCCATCCCCGGTCGTATGCGTGGCGACAAGGCTTCGAGCGGTACAATTATCATCCAGTATTATCGAATTTTCGGTTAAGAACAACAATAAATTTGTTCTCCGGGCTGTCAAAGACGAATATTGACGCCATGAGCGAATAATCTTAGTACAAATTGTTGGATTTTTAGTACAGCCTTACTACTACAACAATTAGTGTACCTAAGAGAAAGGCGCGAATGGGCCATCTAGTTAGGAATATTTAAGCCTAATGGTTGTCTATAACAAATAAAAAATTACAAAATTATCTCATGTGGTTGTTGAGTTATGCAGTCCAAACAGTTTTCTCCTTACTTTTGAGACATCCGGTATTCTGAGGGTTTCGCCTCGTGCCACATATCCTAGAATGCAACATTTTAGCAAAAATCCAATGCTCGACAAT
>JASANE010029582.1:0-12966 GCA_030248225.1 Trileptium ribeirensis
TTTGCTATAATCTTTTTAATTTTAAAGTTCGACGACATAGCTAATAATTTTGGTAGCCTGTTTGATACGTTATGTTTTGAGTTTCTAGATGCTGGTTTACAATTGTTGTGTTACAAACGCGTGCTTTCTGGCTTAGTTAAAGGCTTTAATCTGGTGTAGCGTAAAGACTTACGCTTATGATAGGGAGTTCCCAAGGTTGCCGAGTGACGCTTATTGTTTCGCGTTTTAATTTTTGGTTAAAGAACTAGCCTGGTATGGGCTCAGAGCTACACAAGTAGGTACCCTTAAAACGTACTTAGCCTTAACTTATTATATAAGCCTTATTAATTTTCCCAAATAAAAACCTTAGGGCAAAATATATATTAGTACAGTTGATAGCGTATTAGCTATTAATTAGTTAATAATATATACTTCACAAATTCCGTCCTATCGTTGAGTGAGAAACATACCGGGAGAGCAGATTAGAGGATTATTGGGTAGTAGCATCACTTGTTAGGTGCGGCAGCCGTCCGGAACGGCCTAACAAGTGGTGTTATTCTTGAAAAGACCGGGTGAGTAAAGAGGAGTGGAACAGATTACCCCATCGAGCTAACTCCTTGCCAATTACAACTCGATCAGCCGTCTGGGGATCGAGATTCTTGAGAAATTAACTGGATAGTAGCTTGCCACTACTACACAGTTTTTATAATAGTGTATCGCGTCAGCCGTCCGGGGACAGGTACAGAAACATAACGGCCGTATTACCGATAACACTAAGAAACTTAGGCCAGGTAATTAAATAACCCTGCAGTGGCCAGCCGACTGAGGTTTCTGTTGTATGGACTCACAAGAGCTGTAATCAAATTAATAGCTAAACTATATAACTATCAATCGTTATGATCGAAATTGACGCCGTGGTCAGCCATCCGGGGGTTGCGGATTAGATAAGGTCGGTACTGAGCGTAATTCTAGGAATCTAAGTTCTTGAGTAGATCGGGTGTGTAAGGGGAGTGGATTCGAACGACCAACTTCTCGAGAACTATATACCTAACAACCAGCCAGTTGGTCAGCCATTCGGGGGCCTAGGGATTGAGCAAACTTTTCAACTAAATAGTAGTCGACCGCTACAATATAGTTTACGTAAGTAGTGAGTCAGCCATTCGGGGGCGACTGCAAACATAATATAACGGCATTTAATAGCGTAATTCTAAGGCTCAGGTTAAGGTAATTAATTAACCCTTCAGCCTTCAGTTCTCCAGCCATTCGGGGGTCAGTTGTATGAACTCACAAGAGCTTTAGTATAGTAACAGCGAACTTAAAGGTAATCGGTGATTGCTCAAATCTTAGCTCTTAAATAAGGACCGTATTAGCGTAAATCTAAGGACCTAGGCCAGGAACTCATATAAACGTACGCCGTCAGCCATTCGGGGGGGGGGTTGTATCAACCCCACAAGAGGTGTAGCAGAATAGTATCTAACGTAAGCCTAACGCTAATACGTATAACTTATGGACGCGTTCGTACTGCGTGTTTGTGGTCGAGCTAATGTAGGATAGCCGAGCAGGTGAAAGTAACCGGTGTTAAAGGTGTGATCAAGAACTGTCAGTAGTAAAATATAGAGCTGCGTGTAAAGATCGGCGGACCAAAATTGTTCAGCTAGTCAAATGTGTCACAGCCAACAGGTTATAACAGCTCAATATCGTGCCTTAATGTTCCATTTTGTTACAATAAACCTTATTCACTATGCGTTTGGTAGTCGAGTATATGAACAACAGTGATCGAGGCGAGCAAGAAACAAGTTGTAGCACAAAATATAGGGCACTTATACGGATCACACAACAGAAAAACGCGCGTCATACTTAACGTCCCACCGGCATACTACTGGCCACAGCTCGGACCACACATCTTCAGGTGACGAAATCCCTCCCCATTTTAATACCCATGGCCATCATAAGGAAAAACACCCTTCAACCCCTACTCCTTTGGAACATTAAAAATATAACAATTGTTGGTTACTGATTTGTGAGTTTTATTCCAAATTCACCATTTAATTCAAAGTTTCAACTCGGGTTAGCGTAAAGAATCACACTTTAAATGGAAAGTTACTACAGTGGTGAGTGGTATTCAAAGTTCTCATGTTCAATAGTCTTAGTTAAAGAATTAATAAAAATTGGCTCAGAACTACACACTTATGTACAATTAGCGAGTATTTAGTTTTAACTTATATTAATTTTCCCAATTAAAAACCTCAGGGCTAAATATGTAGTAGTACTGTTGATAGCGTATTAGCTTATGATTAGTTAGTAATATTTACAAATTTGGCCTAAAAGCATCGATTGAGTATCACCAGGGTGAGCAGCTTTAATGGGTCCGGACTATAGTGTGGTTAACTAAAAAAATCAAATTTTTATATATTCTTGTAACATTAACAATTGTAGTTGGAAATGCTTGAAAATCCTTTAGTAAACGTAGAATAGAATACATTATTCAAAAACGCATGGTCTATTGGTATTTTCGGGCGAAAACGTCCAAAAATTACAAAAAATTGTGATTTTTATTTCATTTATGTTTTAACGAAAAAAATGTTTTTAACCAAAAAAGTGCAAGCTAAAATTTTCAACAACTGAACAAAGGATCGTGGTTTTCGATGTCTGATACCGGTTTTAATAGTTCGTAGTGTGGTTTTCTGCCACAACATTGCTAGACCAATCGAGTGATGTTAAGTGCTATGAAGCCAGTTCGTAATGATGACGCACGACTGCTGCCATACTGCTGCTATCTTGCCAGATATGTAATTAGGTTAATATATTCACGCATGTACATAATTATACGTACGTACAATGTTGAATAACATAAAAAACCAACCTGTAAATCTGCGTCCTTTGCGGCCGCCAATGTATAGGAATTGCTTGTTTCATCCTGAAATAGGACAGAGGCGGCAGCAGCAGTTGGCAGAAGGCGCATGCTGTGGTAAAATTATCGTTTTGGCTTCACAGTATGTAACGTCACTTATGTATTGGTGCTGGTGATTGTGGGCAGAATGTTTAGCTGGAGCGGCGTCGACTAGCAGCAAACAGCAAATATATATCTGTTTTCTGTTGAAAACACATAGCACCACCATTGTTTTACTGGTTAGTAGAAGTTATTTTATCGTTTTTTATTTTTTGTTTTTTATACTTTTTTACTGATTTTATTTGCTTTTTTTATTTTACATGTTAAAATAGGTCATTTGGTACAGATTTAAGCTTGTTGGGAAGTACCAGGCTTCGGCGATGTCTCCATAGCAGACATTCCTGTTGTTGTAGCTTTAGCACCTTCCGGTTCCCAACTGTCATCTTTTTCCAGCCGAAACAGCAATCTCTTATAATTATAATAACAAACGGATTGTATGTCGTCGTCGTCGTGAAAGATATAAGACTCTTCGCCCTTGCCACGTGACCAAGGGTTGGCCTTGGTGCCGCCACTAGATGATACCTTTAGCGGTCCAAAATAAACCTGACGAACTTTGATAACAGCTTTATCAGTTGTTTTTGGCCAAACAAAAGATCGCGATGCAGGTGCTCGACGCAAGAATTTCAATTCAAGCTCATTATTCGGACTATCTTCATCAACGCCGAAAACACGCAGCAGCATGCCGACATACACCGATTCCTTGATGAAAACCGCGTAAAACTGGTTATCAGTGGTGGATAAACTAACAAGTCGACTGAGGACATGAGCTAGATGTTGTGTCAACTTCTTGTAGGACATAGTGATTGGAAATTGATCTTCCACTTCAGATGATGAGGAATCGGTCAGCTTAGGGGTTTCTGAAGATTCGGAATCTGACGAAATAACTTTCAGGTTTTTGGCGGCTGTTGCTCTGACAAGTTCAGTTCTTGAACTGGTTGGTGTCTTAGCTGCTCTCTTTTGGAGCCTTTTCTCTTTTTTTTGTTGACGGATTTTTGCTTCCTGGAACGAAGGGCTTGACGTTTTAAGCGCTCGCTTGATTTGGGTTGTTTTTTCGTCGTCTGTGCGGTTCCATCAGTTTCTCGACAAGTTGAGCTTCTTTTTGGCGATCTTCGGGTGAAAGCATTTGTTTATGAAGGCTTCTACGGACACTCGGTTTTTGATATGTTGTACTAACTGTATCAGGATGTGCCCAAACAGGAACCCATGTCAAGGTCCACACGGCGACACATTCTGGCGTTGGTTTCGGAACGCTCGGCGTAGGTTCAATTGATGGCTTGGGCGGTATTTGCAAAGGCGGCATCTGAGCTGAATACTGCTACATAGCAGGTGAATCCAGAGCTACGCTAGAATTGGCTGTATCCGCCTTGCGAGGACTTGGCAAGCTAGTCAACTCTTCATATAGTTCATCCGTGAGCTCGGGCTTACCAAGTAGTTTGCCCATCGACGTTTCATCCAAGCAAACACGCCACAGTCGAGTGGTTGAAGAAGATCTGTTGTGTGAGGAGGCAGTTTTAGTAGCTCGATATTGCTATCTCTGGCGAATGCAACGACTTGAATATCGACGTGGGACTGATGACCGTCAAGCAAATGGATAAGCGGCCTTATTGTTACCCGATCTGCAAAATCAACTAACCATCGAAAAAAGACTTGCGTCGTCATCCAGCCATGGTCAGAAATGTCAACTCTAAATCCATCAACAGTACCGTCCGGAATAGTCCGCTGACGCATGTTTTGCAATCGAAAGACTACCATTGGCGGATGCATCGCTCCACGGGCAGAACAGCAGGCTAGAACAGAAGTATTCGTTCGACCTTCTGTTATCCGATGAAGATATGCCTGTCTGTTCACTTCTCCCACAACAATGCCTGGAGTAGGATCGTAATTGAACGAAGTTTCGTCTAAGTCCATAGGTGATCTGCAATATTTTCTCCATCGTCCAACTGTTCTTTCATTTCACCGATCATTTCTTCTAGCATGTCATAGAATGGAAATATCGCAAACGGATTTGAAGTAGCTTCCTGCCTGCCGAGCGACAAACCTAGCGGCTTCTTGGCGGAGAGGCGATTTCTTGCCATGAAACTGTAAATCCAAGGTCCGTCCGGACCAAAACCTGGGAGGTCATACATTTCGCAGTATTGCTGTACGACATGCGGTAATTCGGTAGGTCTCAAATCTTTTCCTGCTCGGGCCATAGCACGGAATAGTCGGGCAATATCTTGTTCATGTACTTCGTCTAACTTCTTTTTAATACCACGCTGTGCAACCTCCTTGCCGGATACATGATCACGTATGCGTGAAGCACTGATCCCTGTCTCATTTGCTAAAGCTCGGAAACTAACTCCACCAGTTCGATATTTTTCAGCAGCACGATCCAAATCTGCAGTTGTCCATTTTTTCTCCACCGGAACATATTTGTAATATTTATTTTGCGATTTCCTCATTTTTTAAATAACTGATACTATTTTCTATATTTTACCAGTGTTACTATTAGCTATACATTACTATAGTATATATCTCTAAAAAGCAGTTGATCTAAACTTAAAAGTTGCTTTTTGATCTAACACTGAAATCTCTTTGGTGATTTTCATTTAGTAAAGATTTTTAATATTTATCCAAAAATCATTAAAGAAAAAAACACGATACTTTTTATAATAACTTTTCGACTACAGGGTTGGTGACAAAACAGTTTTGTTACAAGGAAATGTGAGATAAATAAATACTTCAACCCATAATTTGTTGTTCCAAAACCTTGACAGAACCTGAAACTGTGGTCGAGAATGTCGGCATCACCAACTCATTTTATAGGCAATATCATTATTTTTTCGAAATAGTATGTAGGTTTTGTAGTATTCGTAAGTGAATGTTATAGATCATGCTTATTATCGCAAATGAGTTACAGATCATGCGCGCGTGTTGTGGTTTCTGTGGCACCCGCCACCAGTGCTACAGAGTGTGATTTTTTTCGTTAAAAAGTGCCCGATTTTTTTAGTTAACCACACTATAGTAGCAATATAGCGTTAACTGTGGCAAAGGTTTCCTAACGCGATTTAATAGGTATTGCTATTCTTGAGTAGACCGGGTAAGTAAGGAATGATGTTTCGAAAATCCCTCTAGCTATTTGCACCTTTCTAGTGCCACTTTGGCCAGCCGTCCGGAGGCCAATGATTTTGAGAAAATAAATGGATAGTAGCTTGTCACTACTACACAGTTTTTATAAATGCGTATCGCGTCAGCCGTCTGCAGACAGGTACATTATCATAACGACCGTATTAGCAATGATTGTGAGGAATTAGGTTCAGGTAATTAAATAATCCTGCGGTGGCCAGCCGTCGGGGATCTGCTGTATGAACTCAGAAGAGCTGTAATCAAAGTAATAGTTAATCTAACTATTAATCCGTATCACCGAAGTTAACGCCGTGGTCAGTTGTCCGGGGGCTGCGGATTAGATAAGGTCGGTACTGAGCGTAATTCTAGGAACTCAAGTTGAGGTGATCAGATACGTGCACCTTCGTCGGCCGTCCGCGGGACATAGTGTAAACCTCAAAAGGGGACTAATTGTATTAGCGATACCGAAACTTTAACTAATAGCAAGTAGTTAAATCAGAGCCAAAAGAATCGAAATATTGAGTGGCTTAAACGGTATCAAAGATCAGAGCTAAAATCATTGGAAAAAGCCCCAGGTGTGAGCTAAACCTAGATATAGAAAGAACGTGCCTTATTATAAAAAACCTGCGTATTTGCGTTATTAAGTTTGTAATAAACATTTTTATTGCCGGCTTTTGTGAGCAATTGGCTTAGTCAAGAGTGAGTAGAGATAGCCTCACGCACTGTTCAGTCGCTTCGCAGTACCACAAAGAACAAGCAGACGTCATAAGAACGGGAGTCATTGAACTCCCCACCGGCATATATACTACTAGCCACACGTCGAACGCTGCATCTTCGGTGACGAATCCCGTCCCACTTTAATAACCGATAGCCGTCATAAGAAATTCCCGGACCAACACCTACCATGTTATTTTGACTGATGGACTGTTATTTTGTGTTTTGTTTTGATGGGGGTAGAGTTGATGGTTTATTTTCTTATGACGGTTTATCTTCTTATTGGATATTAAAATGGGACTGGATTCGTCACCGGAGATTGCTGGGAACGAGGTGTAACCAGTAGTATGCCGGTGGGACGCGAAGTGGTCAGCGTTCTTTTTGCCTGTGCCTATTTCTTTCGAAGCGACTTGATTCTGTCGAGTGCTGTGGCGTGACTAGCTCTAACCACTGTTGGTTCAGCGATTAATTAACCAAAGCCGAAGTTAAAAACGTAGATTTTAAAGTAGTTAGCATATATATAAATCAAGGCACACACTTCTTTTACACCGTTTGGCTTTGTGTCACACCAATTATTACCATCAGTAATCCGATTTATATCTCTGACTAGGCCACTGTATACCGAAGGCTTAGTTCTTTAAGTCTGAACACCCGGGTTTTATTTGGGAAATAGTATTACTTTAATTATTTAATACTCAGATAGTAATATACCAGGGAATAACCGGAACCGTCCATTTAAGCCGGAACCGGAAGCGGACCCTGGTATTTGAAGCTTATATGTAGTAACACAGATGAAAAAGAAATGAAGGTATAGTGGACTTAAAATGTATTAAAAATAGCTTTTACATTGAAAATGATGTATTGCTACCGCATTATTGCCTTTCTGAAACCTTAAAGAGACTGAGGAAGCTAATAATGTTTAGTTATTGATCAATACGTTGGCTTTAGGACAGAAAGAGCAAAAATGCCTTCCACTGTGCACCCTGCTTACACTGCGTCAAACTGCATGTGCCTACAACGCATGGGGTGTAGAATAAACAGTTTCGCTCTATCCTCAGTCGCCTCCCTTTACGTTTGTTACATGTTTTTCTGTAAGAAACTTGAAATTATTGGATTATTTCTAAGAGAAAATAATAGAAGGTACTTTTCTGATCAGTGGTCAGAGACACTGTTTAGGTTAGCGTTCGGCAACCAGTGCCCGTCAGTTAGCCGAAAATGATGTTAACTTTATAATCAGAATGCGTTAAATGAGACAAACTGAGATACTGCTCGCACAGTTTCAATAAATACAGTTCATTGCCACGAACGTAGTTTCTGGCTGCGTTGCAGATAACGTTACTTTACTTCATTGTAGATTTACAAATTACAAAGATTACTAGCGCAGCGGGTGCTTGACGCAATTTATGGTAGCCAAGCTTACGCTAAGTACTTTTACGTAATTCATACTCTGTTACCGAGTTGGACCTGCTTAATTCGGACATACCCCACAAACTTCTGAATGTGCAAAACAGCTGCTACAAGCATCGACGTGGCTTTGTTTTGTTAACAAACTCCTGCGGGTAAAGATCAAAAATTCCCACTTCAATTACGCGCCTTACTTACGTTTCATACGATAAATTGCTGAATTAATTTTTTCTTTTGGTTGGTTGTACTGGAACTTGATCATTGTATACATATATATATTGCATATGTTTGGACCACAGATGAAGCAAACATATGGAAAATTTCAAACAAGATTTATAAACCGGAATTCCGGTTCCGGTATGGTTTTTGCCCTTTGCCGGAACGGGAACACTATTTTCGCCGGAGCCGGAATTACGGTTAATCCCTGTAATTGAGCGGAGCTCGGCGAAGCCGAGCGAAGCGTTTTTTCTGTCTGTGAGTAAAAAGGTCGATGTCCGTCCGTCCGTTCGTTCGGTCCGACAGATCTCAAGAACCGATTAAAAAAACTTTTTGTTTGAAAGCCTATCATGTCAGAGTGTGGTGTGCACCTGATATTTGGTATTAAAAAATTTTGAATGGTTAATAAGTAATTAGCTAATTAGTTAATTTTATGCAGCTAAAATAGAGAATTTTGCAATATCTGTGTTATTTAATGAAATAGAATCGTTTCGATCAAACCATTATAGGCTTTTTTGGGTCGAAGAATTCAAATATAATATTTTTACCAATGATAAAGCCCTATGCCCTATGCAATGTAGTTACAAGAACATAAACTTGAGAACATTCGTAATGCCACAGCCCAAGCTCCGCTCACAAATGTAGTTCCACTACCGACTAGTATACCTATGTGTGATATAATCTTGTTCCTACTCACGTAGCAGTCCCTTTCACTACACCGCATCAGCTTCTCCTTTGGAACTCCAATCCAATAAATAAAATCAGAAATATCTAAACTGGTTGAGAATAACCCTACAGCCTTCTAAGTACGCAGTTCTTTGCGTGAAAATCTGTAAAAATAAACATGAAACATAACAGAAAAGATAAACGTCGAGAACGCGTTCTTTGCGCACCAAAATCGGTGCAGACAAATCAAGTTCAGTTTAGCAACAACTGTCACTGCTCTACGTCGTCGAGACAGGAATGCTCTCCTGTCATTGCATTTATACTGGTTAGTTTTGCTGTAACATTTGCTGCCTTATTCCTACCGATTGTCGTAGCAGTTTTTTAGGGCAAACCATTTATAATTCTGTAGCCATCTCGTGTCTGCTGATAGTTATACCTACAATAATTATATGTTAAGTACATAATAATATATATATTATAATAAGGTAATAATTTATTCGTGGAATTGATATTTTGTATATCAGTATTGTAATGAACATTAGTTAATTTTGTGATAACCATAGCTGCAACACATGGTTCGGTTTAGCTCTCTTACAATTGGTTTTTTGCTGTTTTCCATTGGCTTTAATGATTTGTACGCAAATGGTCGTCGATTGTCGAGAACTGTGGTGGCTGAAGCAACAAAGTCTCCTGGCCTCTTAAATAGCATTTCGGCTGTTGCCGCTGATGGCAGCGTGGACGTTGCTGCAAGTGTGGCAGATAAAAGGCATGTGTTTGTATTGTTTAGGAATAGAAACAGATTCATTTATAAGTTTTGCTTTTTATATAAACCAATAATAGATGTTTCCTGAATTTTCCGATGGGTTATAGTTTGTCTAGACAGTTGTTCAACAAAAACCTTTCTTGTTTTTTTCGTCTCTACTTCAGAAAATTTCGCCTACAACATGCCTATTTGGGGATTGATCTGCTGGTTGCGTCTACGAAACTGACCATAATCTTTTAAAGTATTATCGTTATATACCACATATCAAACAGATGTAATCATTCTAAGGCAATTATTATTTCTTAAACAGTAAAATATGCAGTTACAATCAGAATTGAGTGCTCAAAAATTGATCGAAGCTTCGTTCGATTTCGATCGTTTGCGTTTAAACGAAAATCGATCATTTAAACGAAATTCGATGAATTTAACGAATTTTGATTGCGTCAAAATAAAAATAAAAATTTAATAAAGCATGTTAGTTCGGCGTTTAATTTAACGCATTTCGATTGTGTTGAAATAAAAAAAATATTTTAATAAAAAACCTTAATTTGCGTTCAATTAACGAATTTCGTTTAAACGAAGATCGAACGATTGCGTTTTCGTTCGATTTTATCTGCGTTCTATTTTATAAGCACTTAATTCTGATTGTAACTGTATTTCTTTTTGATGTAAAAATCGTCTAGAAGTTTATACATACTGTACATAGCTGACTCAATATGCCCAGTTTCGTATTTTAACTACATCCACGCAACAGAACAAATTTATACGAGCTACTACGTAAGTTTATACCCGGAGGCTATTATTTGGAAGTTCGGAACCGGTGGAACTAAAAGCACACGGGTGATTATTCCCGTCGTTATGTGGTGGGATCTTGCAGTACTATAACTGTTAAAGGAACACTAAATATTAGCGGAACTGAAAGCACCTGGGCGATGATTCTTTCGGTTGTGTGGTGGGGCCTTCAAGTATATATATAACTGTTAAAGTAACATAAAATATGTGAGACTTACGACTACAATTACAGATATCCAACTAGGGAAAATTTCAGAGATTTTAAGCCGCAAAGCGAAAAGTTTGAGCATATTTAGACGATACAATAACAGTTTGTACTTATAATACTTGTCCCTATAATTGTACTAGTAAGTCATAAAGCGAATGGAGATGGAGCGGGCATAGCTACTCTGCGCTTAGCGACCATTTCGTCGTTCCAACTTTGGGTGCATGAGCTATATAAAGTCCCACGATAGCAATTATCTATATTTTATGACAAAATTTGACAATTTTGATTCGAAAATTTACCAGATTTTCCACCGGTACCGTCCTTTTGGGTTAATAACCCACCCAGTTTAAGGTTAAACAATGCAACGAACGTGTTTAACGGGCTATATAACCTATAATCCTATCGTTCACACCCAACAAATAAAAAATGCTTAGTAAAATTTTTGAAAATTTCAATTTTATATGGGTATTTTTCATGCTTTGGCTTCTATCTCGAAAGTTATGCATTACGATAAATGCATAACTACAATGTTGTAGCAATTAATTAGGGTATTCAGGATTTGGTCTCGGTTTTTCGTTCTGATGCCTCTGATAAGTGTTGTAGCTTAAAATGTAGAGTGACCACAAATGGCCAAAATTAAAAAGTGTATATACAATTCGTTTCCGTTTAGCGAAAATTTAAGCAAGGGCATCATTTAAGGAAATCATGGCAGCTGGGCATATCGTGGGTTCTCAAAGAGAACCCGCAAACTCCTGCTGCATACAGAATTTGGACTTTCTCAGAAAACTGAGCCAACAATTTATAGTATCTCTGTCCCAGATATTTGAAAAAAATTTTGACCCAAGGTGGACGTATTGTTGGAAATTCATAGTTGAAATAATTCTCGTCTAGCAGATTCATTTGGTACCAGGTTTGACCCGATAATGTTGCAAATATTTCTACGGATCCGCTGATCCTTCCAAACAGAATTGTTGGTCAGCTTTCCGTTTTTTTCATATTTTTTCCAGTGCGACCTATGGAAATACTTGTAAAAGATACTGATATTCTGTGGTGTTCTACTATTGCTATATGGTAAAACGACGTTGAAAATTTGTCAGAATCTTAATTAATTATCTGGTTATGCGCATCCAGGATTGTCGTTTTAGGAAAATTGTTTACCATTTGCTGTTTCTGTTAAAACGGCTTAGTAGGTTGCTGCATTTTGTCATATCTATGGCGTAGGCGCAGTTTTGGTGATCATATTAAAAATTTGTTTTGATAGCTCTATTGGTTATTTAGTTATAGCTGTCACAAGATTGCAAAAAAATGAAAAACGAACGGGATCATTTTTGAAGTTGCCGATTTGCCATTTTTGTAGTTTTTTTTTCGATCAAGCAAATGACCGGTAATTATTAACAATAACTGTTTGACGAGCGCCATGCGACATTTTTTACAGTTACATCTCTTCGGCGAAGCAATTGCTGGAAATTGTGGAGATGTGTTTGGGGCTAGTTTTAGATGATTTCTTGCATTTTATTCCCTTTGTTATTCTTGAAGGTATAATGTTGTCTTTAGTACATAATTCAAAAATCGGATTCAATACATTTTTGCCTTATTTTAAAGAGTATATGTGTGAAGTTTTACGGTTATGGCTTGTTAGCAAGTGGCTTTTTTGACTTTTTGAGCTTACATTGTGTACAACTTTTGAAACAAAAATTTTTGCAGTCAGGCAGTTTTTTGTATTCTACAAGTAGCTAATTTTGTGTTTTGAAATCACATTTATGTATCACTAAGTCACGTATAATTATCCAGATTGCTAAAAATAGTTGTTTTTGTTAGTAGATACTAACAAATTTGGTCTACTAATAGCCATCATAGGATGTCAAATTTGTCATTATCATTTGGACAATTTTATGCAAAACTATTTATGATTGAGGATGTTATTTTTTCTTGAGCACAAAATTGAAAAATCTAATTCAATACGTTTTTCGTTTTTTCTAGTATTTCACAGAGTATATATATTAAATTTCACGGAGGTATCTTTAGAAATAGTTGAGCTTTTCATTTTTTTTGTGCGTACAATGGCATAAATTTCGAAAAAACTTATTTTAGGCTATTTTACAGTTTTTGATGGCGTACAACTGCCCTCTTGGTGTTTTGTTTTACGTAGCAACATATAACTCTAATTGC